>JAPMOR010008634.1:2510670-2645226 GCA_026543865.1 Argiope aurantia
CAAATTCCAATTGAAATAAGGAAATGAACTCCAAACTCCAATTGAATTAATGCAAAAACGATAACTGAAATACGGATGAAAGCTAAAGGTTAAGAATTTTGACAGACAGTGGTATGAAATTTGGTATGTGGTCTTCCCGATTGTCCAATGCTTACTAAAATCAACGTTTTCAGACCCCCCCCCCTCCAAGTCTCGAAAGATTTTCTGGAAATGTGTCTGTGTGTTTGCATCCACATTCATGAGAGCATAGTAGCTCAAAATTAAGTTTTTTAAGAGATTTGAATTTTGATCTGAGATCGTAGCAGAAAAAAATTGTTTTCTATATTAAGTCTGGAGTAAGATATTTAACTGTATACAATGAAATGTTGCGACATTTCACTGTATACAGTGAAATGTCGCAAAACTGTATACAGTGTACATTGTATACAAATACAAATGTACAATACTAATAAAAATGTACAAATACAAATACAAATGAACAAATATAAGTGTAATGTACAAATATAAATGTATAATACAAATTACAAATGTACAGTGTACAATGTATATAAATTGACTTTCACTGCATGCACTGTATACAATGCTATGTTGTGACATCATTTTCTTTCTACTTGCAAGATCTGCAGTTGACCCATTTATAGATGTCACGTAGAAATTATTATAAAGCTAAAAATTCCGCACAAATGTTTTTATATTTTATGCATTTCATTTTTAATAAATGATCCCATTTTTCTACACATCAACTTAAAAGGAAAATAAAATGTTCAATACATGATGTAATGATTTGATACCTTTTCATTATCTCGGCACTACATGAAACATTTTCCATTTTTTTTTTCATTAGGGTGATAGTAACAGATATGCATGCGAAATTCATTAAATACTACAAGTATCTACGCGGAAGAAACCATTAAACTCAATATTATTATTAGACTTAATTCCATCCATTAAATTTAAGAACAGAATACTGATTAGTTGCCAAATTCATGACAATTTCGCCAATCTTTAAGATGACCAAAATCTTTTAAGTAGCTTTGAAGGCTCATGGAAAAAACTTTGGATTACCAGCACTAGAAAAAAATGCAAGTGTAGCGACAATATTTCATTCTTAAGTCTAATAACCAGCAGTCTCCTAAATATGCACATCTTTTGTTCCTTTATTGGTAAGATTTAAGATTAATGCACGTTTTCTAGTAAAGAACATCAAAAACACGCCAAAAGTCCGCTATTTTAAATGGATACCAGAATTGGTAACAAATGGCTTTTCGGGTTGGAATAAAAAATGTTATGATTACATTTGGCAAGAAATTGCTTCAAGATAATTCAGCTTTGGCGACAGCACACAGCACCGATCTGAAGTCTAGTCCTTTCCTTTTTCCTAAACGTTTAAATATGTAATTACTCTTATTGAAACCGCTAATTTGTGGCATATTGATATTTTTAGCATATTTTGGCGACTAGTGGATTGAGGAAAAAAATGAAATCGTGCACCAGCAATTGTTTTTGATGACAACTTTTGTCGAATTAATGGTGAAGTATTAAAAACTTTTACGAATGTATTCTAAAGACTTACTCATTTTCTTTTTTATTTATATAACAAACATCGTAATATTTCTTTTCGATATGCTAATACAAAATTTCAAATCATTTGCATCATTATCATGCAAAGATTTATAAGCATACTGAATTGTTTACGTTTCATGAGACCTCAAACTAGTTTGATATTGCCACTCGGTTTTTAATGCATGTTAAATTATATAAATAAATATCAAAATTTTATTTGCAAGATAAATATGAATAAACACTTTGCATGGAATAATTTTGGCATAAAACACACAGAATATTAAAAAAAAACCCACCTAAAAGCATTCAAAAATATTTATTGAAAGTCCTTCTCTTCAAATACTATGTGATATATTGGTCATAAATAAAAGATAATCACAAATTATTTTTACAAATAAAAAAATTGCTATGAATTATATGAAAAAAAGGCAATTACAATTTTTCTTTTATGAAAAAAAAAGCAATCACTAATTATATTTTATAAAGCATTGGAAGTTTCATTGCCTTTATTTTATCGTATTTTTATTAATACAGCAAATTTCCTATTTAGCTTCATTATGAAGATACTTGAGAATGCTGTTTAAACCTCTGCTTGTTGATCGATTAAGCCATAAATATGATGTATATGCATAATTTTCATGACAAGTCAATGTATCTAAATTCTTTTTACAAGCCTGTTGTGTTTTAGAGAAATCGTGTTAACGTATACGACATAGAACGACAAACAGTCAACCAGAGGCGGATTTGATCTGAAATTTGATACATATCAACATAATACATAACAATAATACATTATCCTCTGAATACATCTTTTTAACTCAATGCTGTTATAGAAAAATTATGCCGTTGGCGTGTGATGAAGAATCCAACAGACTCAATAAAGGATAATATCGCATTATTCTACACGACAACGTGAAGCATATGTACAAAACATCACTTGCAACAAACAGCAGCAAACTCATAATAAACAATTTTAACAGCACAAAGTGAGTACCCAAAGAGAACTTACAAGAGATCAATATTCCAAAGAAAGACTTCACTTAAATGCTCGTGTTTCTTGACTCATCTACCTCTATGTGTCTCCGGTGTTTATAGCTATAATAGAGCATCGAATATTCTAGAACAAACTTCGGAACTTGAATCCTAATAGAGTTATCGCCGAAATACTCGAATATACTGGATCTTTCTATTTTGTTGCCAAAATTATCTTTAAAGTCACCAAAGCAGGGAAGGATCATTGACTCAGCATCTATAAAATTATCACTTTCCGCACTAGGAAATTAACAGCGTAGGGAAACAGTATGATAAATTCGTAACACACAAAACGAATAGACGGACATTTCGTCCAAAATTTAAGATAGAATAATTGAGGAATTTCTTCTTCTTTCTTCTATAGAATATAAGAAGTAAAGGTTCCTTAAACCCTGCTCCAAAATTATTATCATATTTACACATTATAATAACACTTCAAAAACTATTTTAAATATATTCGTTCCGCAAAAAGTTATTGGAGTCAATTTAACTTTTCAAACTATCATATTAATCTGTGTATCATAAAATTATCATAATTTATGTGTATCATTGTAATCTATCTACACAATGCTGTGCAATCCTGTGTGTGGGTGACATAAAGTCATTTCTCTTATAATACTAATGCATTCTAACATGCTAATTGCATCCTTAATATTCATTCTTTGTTTACGAATTAAACCTATGATGACTTTCGAATACAATACCCGCACCAAAGATATTTCATTGGATTAACTTTCATGGACACTGCTGTATGGAATAATTTCATAGAATTTGTTTACAGATGTATTTCAAAGGATTTATGCAAGACTAAATTTTAAAAAAACAATATGGCGGATATTCAAGAATGGAACATATTCAGGCTCATGACAAACTCAAAATGTAAGAACTATTCCAGCATATTATATCACACTTTCATTTTAAATCATCTTTTGTGAAAGTCACCTCTCATAATCATTTTTCTTCACTGAAACCCATATCACATTAGATGTCGATTTTTAAGAGTGATGCCCAATAGATTTTTTTTTAAAAATTTTTAAGCAGATAAAGAGTAGAGTATCTTTCAACAAAATGTTACTATGAAGGGATTCTTAAACTTTTCTACTTCTTTATTCGAAATAGCGTGCCAGTTTTAGAAAATAGGTAACAAATTTGTTCTTGCATTTATTTCGGATAAAACGCACTATGAACTGAAATGAATAAACACTGAAAATCTGGCTATGAGTTGTTTTTTCCCACGTTTATCGGTAAAGTTATTGAAAATAGCTTAGATATATTTTATTTATTCTATTATCGTCTGCCTAAAAATTCGACCAATATATTCCATTATTGAAAAAATGTTTCTAAAAGAATCGGATTCCGTTCATTTCAGCGATTTCTGAGCCAGATGAAAGCTAACTGATAAGGAAATATTTTTCATCCGATAGTCTTTTATCATTGTAGACATCCTTTCAATATAACTAGTGGAAAATAGAACGTCATGAATTCTTTAAACCATCCATCAATGTTTTCACAAAATTATGGATTAATATTGACTTATGGTTGATTTCTTCAAAAAAGCAACTAAATTAAAGTTGAAAATAGGAATAATGAATAAAAAGTATTTAAAATTAAAGAATAAAAACGAAGAATAACAACAGAATCAATGATTGCCTTATTAGAGCTTTTTTTTTTTTTTTTTTTTTTTGCAATCATACAGTTCGAATACAACTGAATTCGGTTTTAATTCCATAAATACTAATATCTAAAATGTATATTAAATTACAGATAAAAAAGATACATTTAAAAAGTGATTAAAATTTGAAAAAATTAATATTTTGAAAAATACAAAAATTTTATGAAATTTTTATATACCAAAATTTCTATTCAATTAAATGCTTGCTATACAATAATAAGGAAATGCAATTGTCACCAAAAATGGAACACGTCATTTTAATTTTGTGTCATTCACGCATTTTCCATATCGAAAAAGGAAGTGATATCATAGCATTGCGTAATATTTCAGTATTCAACAGTATTGTGTGTGGCAGTTGGGTGCTATTAACGGTAATGTTCTGACAATAACGCCACATGCATGGACTTCATTAGAAGCAAATAAAAGAATTAAAGACATTAAGTTCTTTAATATCTTCCAATATCAAAAAACTTCAAAACATTAATTTTGCTTATTCATTATTTAAAAAAGGCCATCCTGATCTGATTTTATTGATTTTGTAATCTATTAAAAAAAATTTCTTGATAAATCTAATAAAAAATTTATTTGAATTATTTTGGCCATTAATGGAATCAAAAATAAATGTATTATACTGAATTCAAATACTTAAATGGGCCTTTTCTTTAATTACAGGAATAATTTGCAATATTCTAAATATTTAAATTGGAAAAATTTTTATCGTCACAGATTCAATCATTTTGTCAAAAAATTGTCATTGAACACTCAAAGTTTCTTCATTGTAGTCGTAGGGAAACTTACATTTAAATTTAGAAATTTAAATTAAAAAACTTCATTGGAAGATCAAACGATATTTCATTTTTATTGTAAAACTCTGAACAATTCTACTAGTTATTTTAACCTGTTCCACGAACAAAACGATCGATTTATTTTTACTAAATACAAGATATTTTTTTTTAAAAGTAATGATTCTGAATAAAAAAAAGTTTTAAAATCTATTTTATTGCTTGTATTTACAAAATTTCGATACAAATTTACCCGAATTCAATAGAAAATCCAGTTGTCTTTATAAAAACAGTCTATAGAAGTATTCAAACTAAAATTTTATAAAAATATACAAACATTCGAAAGCATATAAATATTCTAAGTAAAAACTAAATGTATAATTTCTAAAAATTCTCAAAAACTATATACTAATTCATCTCATTTTTAACTAATTTTTCGAATTACATTCCAGTTATCATCGTCTATTTTTTCTCTTCTTTTTTAAAAATATATTATATTCGTAATATATTCTTATAAATAAATTTAAACATTTTCTTTGAATTTCTATCTATAACCAGGACAAAGACAATTTTTTTCTCATTTTGAAATCTAAGCTAAAAAATTGTTTTTATCTTTTTTTACAAAAAAATAAAAAAATAATAACGTAAAGTTTCGGATTAAACAAAAGCAAAGAATAATAACAATATAATTGAGTTTCTCAGGAAATTCCAGGACAAATAATTTTTTAGCTGCGTAGAACTCCAAAGACTGAAATAACATCTGCTGACTCTTTGTGGAAAAAATAAAGTTTCAGACGCACTAATTGGATAAAAGTAAAAAAAAAAAAAATGTCATTTTGTATCACTGCTCCAAAAAAAGATGAAAAAATATATAACGATCACGTAAATTGGATGAGATAGAATAATTTGTTTTATATAAACGGATACACTTATAGAATTTATTTTAGCTCTCACAATTTAATAGAAAATTGGGAAAATAAATAAAATACAATAATATCCGTAAATATCTCACTATACATTAAATGAAAATACTACTGTGTGTTAAGTAGTTTAAAAATTTAACTGCAGCAAGGGGAAAATTTAATTAATATTAAAGCTCTTCATCCAATCTTTATGATATATAAACTGTATGATATCGATGAAAAAATATTAAAAATGGAATCAATAAATCGATATCATAAAAAAAACTCTAAACGAGACAAAGGCATGTAAAGAAATTCTAAGCAATGCAAAATTATTGTTAAAAACTTCATGCTACAAAACTAAATCAGTTTTTCAATCACGTAACGTTTCAGACAGATGTAAATCTGCCATGTATTTAACGTTTTAGTTTTTAAAAAAATCAGCTGCTATTCGTGAAATGAAAACATGATTTCCAACTGTACATTAAACTTAATAAAGCTTGTTGTTTATTTTATAATAAAAAATAAATAAAATAAGAAAATAAAAAAAGTTGAATATATTTTAATAGCTTTTAAAAAAATAAAACATTTGGAGCAAAAATATATTCATAGTGCAATTATTAATATTCTAAGAAAAATGACAATAACAATCATCATTAAAGGATTTCGAAGTTCATGACTGCTATAAATAAAAAAACTTGTGATTTAAAGAGTGCTTATACATATTTTCAGAACATAAATCTCATATACTTAAAGTTTACTTCAATAAAATAATCAGTAAGTGGGACTAATTGAACTAAATTGCACAGAATTGTAAAATTCATTTTAAAAAATGTCACTATTTTATGATTAAAGTTATTTTATAATTAAATTCACTATTTTATGATTATTTATAAATTTACTATTTTATGATTATTTATAGATTCACTATCTTATGATTATTTATAGAGTCAGTATTTTATGATTATTTAAAAATTCGCTATTTTATGAGCAGGTTCCGGGCGAAAATTCTATAATTAGAGAATACAGAATGCGCTATTTAAATTAAACTGGAGTTTCATTCTTTCATGTATCTAAGTAACTTCAATCTCAATTTGGATAAACATTAAAGAGAATTCATTACAAAAAAATAAGTTTGTATTTCTATAACTTCGGTCGAATAGCTCTAAACATCTATAGAAAAACATGCTTGCGAGGTTATTGAAAATTCTCCATTTAGAAAATTTTTCGTTTGTGAATAATTTACAACCCAGCCGCAAAATTTAAGTATTATTTTTTGAACAAACCTATCCCTTACACTAATAAAAAAATCTTTTAAGTTCATAATTTTTACCCTAACTACACAATTTTTGTGAATGATATCTCTAAAAATTTGCCTATCATTTCATGTTTTCATAAAATATATTTGAAGTACCGTAAAAGATATTAACTTTAATATAATTTTCCAGAATATCTTCGCGCCAGGGAAAAGTGTTCCACTTGCAGAGCTTCTCGAGCAGAATTTGTTCGGTAATAATTTCCGAAACTTTTGTTCGTATTCCGCCGATTTAATACTGATTTCTAAGAAAATAAGAATACAATGATGTAAAAAAAAAATTACAGCTTTGATATCACTGAATTTATACAAAGAGCTTTAAATTTGATTTGCAAGCATATATTGTTTAGAAGAAATTTTCCTAACAAAATTATTTGAATTAACTTATTTTTTTTTAAAGAACGTGCTTTTAAAATTAATTTAAATTCTATCAATTCATTGTTTGCAGATAAAATAGAAAATAACTGGTATAAATATTATAAGAAATTCCTTATTCGTTTAAGTTATTTTGTAAGTATTTTACGTAAATTGCATCTGCATTATGATAATAATTTTAAATTAATTTAGCTTAAACAAAAGAAGAGAAAAATATGCCAAGCGAATTTTTAAATGTATAAAAGTGAGAAATATATTGCAATTTTAACCATATACAGTGGCATAAACAATTGAGAATACACTTTACATTTATTTGATAAATCCGACTTTCATCATAAATAACGCATTACCGAGAAGTACAAACATGTTTTTCTTCTTACACATGACAAATGGTTTAATTTAAAGTAAAAATAAAGAACAATCAACGGAAAACTTCTAAATTGAAAAGTTTCAGAAGCATTTTAAATAAACATATGCAGTTTTTGCTTCAAAAAATTGAAAATGAAATTTTTGTAACACTCAAAAAATTAAGAATGAAATTTTGTACACCAATGAAATTTTTATAATATCTCGCATACAAATAAAGTGTCAATATTTAGTTGCATTGGCTTTGTTTTCTTTGGCTTTTTTCTTTTCTTTTTGCAGGCTTTAGTTTCTTTGGCTTTTATAATGACCTCTACACTTTGTGGTACCGATTCGACCAACTTATTTGTGGTATCTGCAATTATTTTACCCTATTCTTCTTCCAACATTTATTTTAAATGGATTTTGTTTCTAATTCTGTGTTTTTATGCCGCTGTTTCGAGTGTGGCCCACAGAGTTTCAATGGCATTGATGTTGGGGGATTGTAGTGGAGTATGTATTTGCTGTTTACAATGAAAAAGGCATAGCATTTTGACATTACATGCCGTGTATTTGGAATCGTGGTCCTGCTGTAAAATGAAATTTCCATCTAAGCCTAAATTTTTAGTATTTTCCTTTAAATTATTGCAAAGTGTATCCAAGTAAACTATATACAGTGTCTCACAAAAGTGATGGGACACTTGTGCTTTACAAAAGGAAACTGCAATAAAATAAATTAAAAAAACATGTACAAATTTTTTTTGTGGGTGTGTTTCATACGTAAATTTAGTAACAATTATTACATAACATACATTTTGTCAAAATATTAAAATATTAATTTAATAAAAATACAATTGTTTAGAAAGGAGCAAAAAATAGCTCACATAAGTGATGGGACACCATTAGATATGCAACAAAAATCGTCTGAAATAAGCAATAAAAATATTTTTGGTGGTTTTATTTTTACTCAAAAGCAATTGGCAATAATTTATAAAATCGTCTGCAATATTTCTCCCCAGTTTTTTTTTTTTTTTTTTGGAACTTTTGTGTATTTTAGCTTCGGGCAGCCATGAATGCTAAACGAAAAGAAACTTCGCCTGAAATTCGAAAATTAGTTATTAATTTGCATATTTAACGTGGAAAATCTATTCGAAAAACTGCTGAAACAGTTAACTTGAGTCATTCAACAGTTTTCAATATCATTAAACGATATAAAAAGGATCATATTATTCAGGATAAAAGAAGACCTGGCCGACCATCAAAGCTATCCAATGGAATAAAGCGAATTATCGTTCGAATCCATTGGAAAACAATAGAATGGTAGCCCAAGTACAAGTGCAGTTGGTTGAAGATCAAGACTCAAGTACTCCATCAAAATTCTATCCTCATCATCAAAAAATGTAAAATCGTCTCAATGCGCATGTGTATAAATTTAGTACCAAAAACAATGAAAAAGAAATCTTATAAAACTACATTTGAAAATTAGAGAAAAAAGTATACGCAAATAAAATTATCGAGGGTTTTTTTTTTTTTTTTTTTTTTTCCTTTCTCCGATTTCAAATTAGTGTAAGAATGGTTTTCACGCGCGATAATACGCTCTGAAGTTAATGAGGGTAAAACGTAAAATGTCTAATGGATTTTTAATAAAATAACTTTCTTAGTAAGCATCTACTATTCAATCCAATGATTTACCTTGTAATTTTTGCAACACTTATGTTGCAATTAACAGATAAATTTATATGATAAACAATCGCATAAAATTTATTTACAGTGATATTTTTTTCAACTTCAAAGTTAATAATGTCACATAACTAATAATATCATGCGATTGACTTCACTCCATTAATACAAAGAATAAATAAATCCTCTCTCACTAAAGCCCTTTTGTTTATTTTTTTATTTAAAAAGAGCGCGAGTAGTTTCCCGACTTTCCATGAATTCTTATCCGCCTTCCTTCGCACAAAATTGTGAATCTGGGAAGGCTGCCTTGTAAGGCAGTGGCAAACAATAATAACGAATTATAATTTTTTACCATGAATCTAACATTTTCACTGAATCTATCGTGCGAATATGTATCCTTCTTGCCTTCGGAATGTAATCAAAACTTCACGTGGAGCTACAGTTGTAGTCAGAAGCTCACATGCTGAATAGCATTTATTTAAATCCTTGCGTTAATGAGCTACTGCACTCACATGAATGCGAAATTACAAACAAATAGAAGGTTAATCCTTTAATTAATCTGGTTCAAAATTTGATGTCTATATTTTAGATGTTACACTTATGTATCAAATTTTATCAATCTAGCGTTTTCTGTTCTGAAGTTACCAAGTTCATTTGTACTCGAACAACAACTAGACTTCCTCTGAATGGATTTCATTCAAAACTTAACAAAAACCTAAATTTGGTGTAAAGGCCATATGCAGAATTTCATCTGGCTAGCTCAAATCGTTTTTAAATTATCGTATTCACAGAAATGGACACGGTGCCAATCTTTTTTTTTTTTTTTTTACTTAAAGAAGTCTGAAACGAGAAAATTCATCAAAATCTGGACTTTGATTTTTTTTTTTTGACGTTTATAATAATTTTTCTCTGTGTACTTCGCATAAAAAAAGCAAAAAAAATTCTTTCTCTCTAGTTCGTATATTTAAATCAATGTCAAAATAAGAAAATGAAAATACACAACAAAATACTAACTTAAATGAATTTTTTTAATTGTAGACATTACGACACAATCATGGTTGTATTTTACAAATATGAAAAAACATCATAACAACTTATGATAATGATATGGGAGTAGGAAAGATTAATTCTTATCAAATGATCAAAACAACGGAAAAATTACTTAAAGTATAAAAATACATAAATATAATAAAGCAAATACAAAGTATAACTATAATCAAACACATAATTAATTATACGAAGATACTTTTAAATATGTTTATATTTAGATACAAAAACTATGCAGAAAATTATTACAATTAATCCCGACTTCCGCACTGCAATAAAAAGAACAATTTTCCACAAAGACACATATTTACTATTACTTTCATGTATTATTATTGATGTTTGTTATTATTATTGTTTTCAGATATTATTATTTAGTATTAGTTTCATGTTTACAATTAATTTCTGATAATTGAGCAAAATATGAAGAAATCTGGATAAAAGTACGGTATTAGGAATCATTAAGGAGAGTAAGGAATACAAAAATAATCAAAACACAACATTGAAGAAAAATGTGTTAGTCTAATGATTTATCTGAAAATACTTTTTCTTTCTCTTTAAATGGTTCTGAAAATATTTTTTGAAAATTATAAAAATGTTTCTTCGGTCGTCTGTAACGATTCGATTTCGTCAAATAAGTTCTCTTAGTCAACATGATAGAGGTATGCAGATTATACTAGCATTAAATAGTTTATATAATTTTATATAGAAAAAATAAATTAGTGCAATCTTCATTTTTAATAATAACTAAGCTCGAAAAACGAAATAAAACCTAAATTCTTTTGTTGGGTTTCATTTCTGTTTTGTTCTAATAATAAAACTCAAAACCAGGTATAAAATTCCAAGAAAAGATAAACACCACTAATTGATTATCATTTTTTTTTCTTTTTTACAAAACTATTTATGTCAAAGCGATATAGCATAATAAAGAGCAGACATCATAAAAACGTCAATTCAACTCATATAGATAACTATAACATTAAACAGAATAAAGTTAAACACTTTATTCGGAGAAAAGTTGTTCATGTCTGCTTATACAAATTCATGTCTTTTGAAAAGCTTTGTAATATTTTAAAATAATTTTTTTATTTTTTAATCATTTGATGCTTTATCAAGAAATTCAAGTCAATAAAAGAATTCAATTATTTATTTCAAAAGGCAGGACAATGAATTTTCGTTACATTCAAGACAATTATGCTTTATGCATTACATAATATATTTAAAAGACAAAGAAAGTCAATGAAGTAAAAAGAAACTTATTTCATCAACAGTTATCAAAGCACATATATAAATGTTCTTCACAATTACAAATTAAAAACATCCAAACTGGATTTATGGCTGTTAATTATCTATTTATTTATTTTTACTGAAATGAGTAAATTTAACCCACACATCAGCATGATGCCATAAGATTAAAAGAATTTTTAAAAAGGAAGAAATAATTTATTATGAAATTATTGAAAACATTTCTTTTAGATATAAACTCTGTTTTAAAAATACATTTTTGACTGTTTTTCTTTATTGTATTTAGTACAAATACATCTACAGTAACATTTAACAACATTGAAATAAAAATTTTGAATACAAGCAATTAAATAAATTGACAAAATAGAATATGAAAACTTCTGCATTTGACATTTGCCTTTAGAATTTTCTTAAGAACATTCTTAATGCAAAAATATACATTTCATGAATATAAAATAACTAGCAAAAAAAGTCAGTTCATAGGTGAACTTATTCACAATAGTAAAAACGGATATCTCACGTTGAAAATACTAATTTAAAGAATCAATGAGAAGATGAATTTGTGTTTGTATGGATTTCAATATTTAATAAAATACCCAATGTATCTTTGTTTTTAAGTTTTCCACATTTTAAAGTTTATTATATTTATAATAATCATAAATGAATCAAATCACCTCACACCATAAATCTAGTATTAATAAAAACACCCTGGCGCTTTTATAAATATTTCTGACGACTTTTTGTTCTTTTAATGTTTAATTATCTTTTTCAATACATATTAATCATAAACTTTAGTCAATATCAGTACAAATCTACCACACATGAATTTTATACAAAAAAAAAATCGCAAATTACATTTTGAACAGATTTTGAATTCCAAATACTTATCCGTAAAATAACAATGAATACTTGGTACATGTGATTTCAGATAACGACTGATGAATACAAAAAAATGTTGAAAATGAGAAACAAAATATCTAAGTTGAAGTTCCTTAAAGCAATGTTTAAGAACATAAAAGAATCAAAACTTTAATATTTGTTACTAAGAGATATATGATATAAAAGGCAGTAATTTTAAAATTAATTTAAACATGATAATTTTCTATAAAATATAAATAATTTTCAATAATAAAAGAGTTGGAGAAATAAGGCAATAATTACAAAAAATTCAGCAAAAAGGTATACTGGTAAATTTCAAAGATAATATAATTTCAATTGCATAAAAATAATTATAAACATCGCATCAAAGAAACGAAATCAGAAATCGTTTGCACTTTACCTCACACTTATTGCGCAGGCAATATCACATTCCATTTCAGATGGCAATTTGAAATTTATCTTTGTAGCACCTTGTTTCAAAATTAACAATATATACAACGATGAGATAAACTTCAAATTATTTTCAAATATCTTTGAAAAAAATGCTGATATTTCCATTTTTTAAAGAGATGAATCCTGAGGTTAAAAAGTGACTTCCTCTGGCGCAGAAACCGGAATTATCGACAGCAAGTCGCTTCCCCGGAAAACTTCAGATTTTCACATACTGCAACAAATAGAAAAATAGATACATCGGATTTAATTTACGAACAAAAATTGTACACATTTAAAAAAAAATCTAGATAACAAACATATAAAATCAATTCACGACACTGACATAAGTAGGTTATCATAACTAGCATTTTATTATTTAAAAGTAATCTTTAATGGATTTTTAATTGTATACATTAAGAATTCTGATTAATGGAAATGTTAATTAAATTTTGATGCTTTTTCTCTTTAGGCAAAAAGAAAATTTTTCACCAAACATACTATTTTGAAAGAACTTTAAAAAATAATATTTCATTTCTCACAAGTGCATAATTAAAAATAAACTTATTTAAAATATTATAAAAAGCGAGGAATACTGCTTTTCTACATTACTTTAAATATTGTTTTGGAACTTTTTCCCCTCCGTCATTAAAACTTCCTACTCCCTGAGGTAACTTTCATAGAATAAATTTTAAGAAAGAGACAGAGAAAAATAAGAATTCTTTTCCTTGCTATATATTATAGAAAGCAATCAGCTAAATATTGCATTAAGTTTTCGGTTTAGAGATTTATTCAATCAAGTTCAGTTGAAAGAAACAAGAAAATCTTAAACATCTCAAATTAATTTACAAATTAATAACATTCTGTTTTGAAAAATGTGTTGCTCATTTCCATGGTTAAATGAAGACATAGACTACTAAGAGAAGCACTCCAAACTTCCACGCCACACCAGCGAGAAAACTTTATACCCTATATATTCCTGCTAGACCCAAATTTAAAAAGATCATGTAATCTTTTAAGTTTAACTTGAATAGACCAATGTACACATAGAATTTTTGGTAAAACTTCAATGTTAAACATAGAATCCTTCTGCTCTAATGGTTTGCACTGCGGCTTTTTCGTTTTGCAGGGGGGGGGGGGGGGATAAAATGATTTTGGTTTAGGCGTGGGGGGGGGGGGTATTTAGAAAATTTAATTTTTCCATTTTAGGCAATTCCATTTCTCACATAAAAAAAAATTCAATCTTTTTGTTTAAATTACCTTTAATTCTCATTGTACTTTTTTTTCATAAAAATATTATGGAGAAAGCCGTAGAAGATCCACGGCATTCCAATTCTTTAGGATTTCAAGGATTAATCAATCATATAAAGAACAATTAATTTGGAACTTTCCCAGTGTTCTATTCAATTGAATTAGTTTCAAAACATTAGATCAAATACAGCATAAAGTGTTTTCTAGAAACCAGACTAGATGTACTAGCAATATTCAAAACAAACATGTTACACAATTTTTTAAAAATTTTTTTGACAGCTAGATTTTTTTTAGTTGAACATAATTACGATATTTTTTTACGAACAGCAATAAAGAACCAACTTCAGAACACTTAAAAATATGACTAATTCAGAAAACATCAAAGACGTCAATGACGTTAATCAAAGACGTTAATGACGTCAATTAGTCGCATTAAATTCGAACAATACCACCGCATATAATTAGCCAAATTCGTATATAATGAAATATTGATAATTATTTCGTATATCTAATAAATTTGTTAATCCAATCAATTTTTGTCACAGTTTGGATTTATGATATTAGAATGCAATGGCAGAATGGTACACAGTATATTACGAACACAAAATCTAAGATCTAAATAAACACGGTAAACTTAAACGATTAAAGAAAGACATGAAATAAATTTTTAACAACATTCAATGTAAAGATGGTATACAAGTAACTTAATGCTATAAAATTTGCCAACAGATTTCAGTGTTAATATAATCATTCATAAATTAAAAACTTCACACTATCAGCCTGAAATGAATACATACGATAATCAAGCAAAAAATATTACAAAACATTTCAAACATAACATATTCATTGTATAATTACATCATACAACCAAGGTAAAATTTAAATTCTTGATCAAAATATTAATATAATAATGATGAGATATAAAATAATGCAAATTATGTTGGAAAAGATATTTTCGAAATTCTGTAAAACAAATCGTCTATATTACCAATCAATACGTTTCAGTAACAGTAACATTAGAATAATTGCACTTCGTTTTATTCGAAATCTTCATATATGATAAGTGTAGATTATTTTAATCATACAAAAGTTTTTTTTTCCTTGATTTTCATAATTACCCGCCATTTTTATATCAATTGCAAGCTTTCGATGTTCGTTATAAATGAATAAATGGCATAAGATTCGCAATTTTTTCATTTTCTTTGCAATTAAAAAACATTGAAAATAATAAACATATGAAAACACGTTTTCACGTTTTTATTAATGTTCTAAAAAGAAAAAAATATCAAAAATATGAAGATAAAAAAATGAATCGCTGATAGAACATGAATTTTTAATTAATGTTTCAGGATCTTTAAGATATTTATTCGCTGAGACTTAATTTCCTTACGGTCATGTTTCTTAGGATTTTATGACTAATTATTTTTCTCCGCCTTTTCAGAACAATGATAAAAACGTATTTTTAAAAAGGACTTCTTTCATCTTCCAATTTTTAATTTTTAAATCTACTTCATTGTTTAAATATTATATAATCTTATAGTAAAGTTTTTTTCATCACGTGACTACAAATTCAATTTAAAGAAACAAGTAATATAACTTCCGCTGGCAGAGTTCCAAACTCCAACAAACATCAATTTAAAAAAAATGGTTTTTTTTGGTAAATATTCCTACTATTAAAAAAAAAGAAAAAATGTGCGTGAGAGAAACAATCAGCCATAAGAAATTACATTAATTCATAGAATTATCTTGAATGTAAAAAATAAACAATGAAAGAAGATTTAATAGAATCAAAAAAAATCTAATGAATAACTTAGAATTTAAGAAAAAAATCCTGTTCCGACTCAAAAATAGACTTTTTTTTTCTTCTTTTTTTACTGATTAAAAATTGGTTAACTGACTATGAATATTGTATCGATATAAGAATATGTCCAACTAAAAAAAATCAGAAATATATATATATATATATATATATATATATATATATATATATTTCCGAAAAATTTAATAGTATCCGATCTTCATTTCCGAAAAGCATCAAATATTTGTAAGAAATAATCTAGAACATTATTTGTGATTCTAGAAAATTCGAATTAATCGAATTGAGATAATTGGAACTGATATTCCAATTCAGAAAAAATGAAACAGACGCATTTTAGTTTCGGGAGCCTGTCGCTACGTATGCTGTGCAGTTAGCTCCTTTTAAATATGTAATAACATAAAAGTTTGAAGAAAAAAAAAGAATATTTTCTAATATCCATACAGGTTGGTATTTTTGGCGTTATGAAGTAATTTATACCAATGTCAGTAGCCATTTTGGAAAATTCTTCAATTATTATCGTTCCAACTTCGCTTCACAAAAAAGTCACGTAAACAACATAATATATATATACTCATTAAGGGCAAGCAAAAAAAAAGACAGTATTATTCATTTAAAAATCTTAAAAACCGCCAAAATTAAAATCAAATTGTTAATATAATAAGTTCATCTTAAAACACACAAATTCAAATATCTTACAAAATCTTGTCTCATTATCTTGCCAGTAAAAGACAATAACAAGTCTGGGTAAAAGGTAAAATCCACCTTAAAGCTTCAAAAAATATTATTTAGAGTTTTTAACAAAATATTCCTGCCAAGTCATCGTTCAAATCTCATTTTTTACATAAGTTCATTATTGACAAATTTGTCTAAAAGTTTATTTATGATAATATTATAACAAAAAAATTCTTCAAGAATTGCTAAAAATAAATTTTATTTATAATTTTGAATTACATGTAAAGTTTATTTTTAGGGAGAAAATCTATTTTCTCCAGGTCACCCCTTCCTTTCTCTCAAATGCAACAAATTAACGCGGCATTTGTTCTATAAGACCATGCAGTAATTTTCAAATTATGCTATTATTAATAGCAACATTCATTTGATTTGCAACAGATTCGATATAAATTTTTATTTTATTTTATAAATGTTATTTTTATAAATGAAAAATTACTTATTTTCTCACAATCACTGTTAACCCACACACTTTTACAGTAAAAAAAAAGTAAAACTGAGTTATTTAGTTGGCTGAATAAAAATCTATTACCACTGTTCTAAGATCTAAAACCCAGAACAAGAAAAAAAAAAAAAATTCAAGCAATAGAAGAAAAATTTACATTTGTATCACTAACTTTGTAGCGATTATCAAATTCAACTTTTAAATGCTTCTCATTTTAAAAGAAATTTTCAAATAAAACAGGAATATTTCATAAATTTAATATATAATTTCATTCTTATAGTTTCAATTAAACTAGAATGATTACTTATGAAAAATCTTTATTAATTTAGATTTTAAAACAAACGCTTCCAAGGTTCGGAAAACACATTTCAATTAAATGATTTTCAGAAAAGCTTTTGAAGGGGGAAATTATTTGATATGAAGTTGATTTAAACTAGCTTTAATTTTTCCTCGAACCACTACCACACCTCTGCTGAAAACTGGTTTTCAAGTAAGGAGCGAATGATAAACAATTATCTAATGATTCGGAGAATACAATAATAAAAATTACTCGTCTTTTCACATATACTGATATAAGATTTTGTTTAACATAATTCAAATAAAATAGTTACAACAGAATTTAAAGGACAAAAACAGCTACCTTGTGCTGCCATCTCTTGGCATTTTTTAAAGCAACGTATCAAATGATATATCGTTTAAGAACTACAAATTTTTTAGAAAGCCAATATATATGCGTAAAGGTAAAACATAAAGCCAAGAAAGAAATAAACTTATTATTTATATTACCTCAGCTGCTTTCTTTCAAAATATAATCAGATGAATGCAGTTCTCCCCTAATTTAATTTAAAATACAACCAAAACAGAGAAATATGTTTGTTTTTTACATTTTTTTTTGCAATACATTATCAATGGTTAATAAAATGGTAGAATATACTAACATTAAAATGCTCTCTGTATTCAGAGGGACGCAGGAGAGATTCAGAGTAAGGGTTGGGGAAAATTCAACAACTTCCGACGAATCCTAGACATTTGATTGCATTAAATTTCAAATAACGTAAATAAACAGTATTTAATTGTATTTTTTCTACTAAAGGACTACATTATTTTTTAAAGCTAGTGTGATTATATTTATGTATGGTAAAAGTTGTTTTTAATCCGTTTATCGAGTTTTATAACCAAGAGTAAGATTTGGTAATGCTGTATTTTAATAAAAATTGAAAACGAGATAATTTCAGGTTATTTTAATTGATATAAATTAATCTCCACAAAATGTATAATGATGTCTTATTAGGAAGAAGGGGAGGGAGGAAGTAACATGACAATACGGTCAACTCCATAAAAGTAGCACAAATAATTAAAAAGCAAAGTCGTAAAAATTAATTAACAATGTCTGATTATTTTAGTTATTACTAATGTAGAAAATAATAACTGCAGTGAGACAGTAATATTATTACACAACTTTACATATTTCTGAACATTCATTTATTCAAGTCCTGGAGCAAAGTGCTACTTCAGTTGACAATCTATATCACAGTTACTAAGACCCAATATATATTCAGGTTTCTCAAGAGAAAATGAGCAATTCCAACAATTTTTTACAGTCGTTTCTTCACAAATATTAATATTTTTACTTAAACAAAAGGTTTAATGCTGAAATCATTTTCAAACGATTTGATTTCCAGCCCAGACAAAGAATTGGATGAACTGATTTTTGACAGAAGTGATTAAAATACCAATTTATGGATATTTCAGGAATCAGAATCTAACAATTTTTTTAATATAATTTATCACATTTATTAAAAATTTTAATTCGCATAATTTATTTATGGTGATTCTCGAACGATAACGAAACGGTGATATATACCTAAATGGGAGGAGGGACCTTTTAAAACCAATGGCATTTAGCGAACAATTTTGATAAAAGAAAAGGAAAAATAGTTGACATTTTCATCCATAAATAATACATTATTTAATATAGTTAAATTGCGATTGAATCTACACTATTAATTTTGTTTTGTTTTGAAGATTCAAAAATGAAAGATAGTCATTCTGTGATTAAGCAAGTAAAAGAATCAGGCAATCCACTTATTACATTATTTGATAAAATAAATTCATTTTTCCAAAAAATAAATTTTTAACAAATTAACCAAAACTTATATGATTTATTAGCTACAAAACATTTTGTTTGTTATAGTAATAATCAAAAATATGTTTAATGAAACAATAAAAATGACATTAAAATAGCCTAAAACACAAAATAAGCATACTCATGTTCTATTAAACAATGCCTTAGCAATTAAACAAACAAAAAAAAAAAAAAAAACGACCTTGAAAAATATTGAGGGATGACTATCAATGAAACAATTAGTTTTCAATTAAGTACATTTTTTTATTCCTATTTATCAAAAAAGTAACCCATGTTTAAATTATTATTTCAAAAGTGTCCCTTTATGAATTCATAAGATACAATGTAAGTATCAATTTTTTTAGATATAAAAACGACAATGACCCCATGCTTGCAAATGAAATTTAAGAATTAAAAAATGATAGATAAATAAAAATTAGAACTTTAAGTTGGGTTTTTTTTTAAAAAAAAATTTATATCTATATTGGTGAAAAACATCAACCATACATTTCAGATATCAAAGAAATTGAAAAGAAATCCAATTAAATAACCATCTGAAATGTCTACTTGATCAGGAATTTAATTATTAAAATTGTTTATATCATTCGAAAGTTTGTTTTACACAAACTTAAAATAATTGATGTAAAATTATAAAATGAAAATCAGCAAGAAAGCAATGAAACTCTTTAAATAAATTAAAAATTTTTAAAATGTAAGAATGAATATTATTCAAAAATAAATTTGTCTCGGCTTAAAATAAAATATGCTTAGACATATTTTGAAAAATTAATTAGAATCTATCTTTCAAAAAATTGCTCCTTAATAATATTACCTTTATCTGAATGGATAAATCAGGTAAAACTAATCTAATAAACTAAATTCTGAAGTTTTATCTACCTGAAATATAAAATACTAATTTTTTTTTAATTATATACAGCAAAAAGGAAGAAAAAACAAACAAACAAACCCCAAAGCACATGAAGCTACAGTTTAGCATGTTCTTCATTAAACTCATCAAGAGAACAAAGGTGCTTGCTAAAATATATTAGTGAAATGTCAAAGAGCCAACAGGAAGTTAAAGTACACACACCAACATGAAACAATGATTATCTTTTTTCTTTTCTATAAATTAGATTTACTTATTTCCAACAATGCTTTTCCGAAAACATAGTAACTTATATTTTGAATGTATTATTTCATTTCATAGAAAATTATTATAGATACTTAAATACTTTGCTTACACATGCTAATTTTAAAGCATTTTAGTACTACATCCATATACTGTATAGTTTTGACAGTATTACCAAACTGTATTGTTAATAATAAAGCTTTTTTGTTTTTAATAATCAAGATGATAAAATTACCCTGTCATTTGCATGCTAAAAGTAGCCTATCCACCCTTCTGTTTTACAGTTCCCAAATAATTCCATATAATAATTGAGCGGATGGAACATTCTAAACTTTCACCAGCACGTGCTCAGTAAGGTCTCAAAATCAATCATTATTATCATAGAAGATATGATCTTCAATAACAATTTATGACATTTTATTTTACAATTAATTAAATTCTAAGCTAATTGAGACATGACCCAGCTTTGAAAAAAAACCTTGCTGAATTTCATAAATAATTTTTACTAAACATAAAAACCAAGAAGTAAAACAAGTATAAGAATAAAATGAATAGGTTTATATATTTTATACCTCATATATTAAAAATATTGCAAAATTACTACATAAAAGAAAATTAATCAATCTCAAAAATGATTAACTTCAATAAGGAAAAAAAAAAAAACAAAAAAAACTGAAATTCGCATTTCCACAGAATTGGGCCACATCTGCTGATTTTCTCCATTCTTTTTAATGCTCAATTAATACCAATTATCTTATTGGTAATGGTAAAGAATTTCACTCAAGATTTGTAAATCGTTTTAGTTAAAATTGTTATTATTCCTTTAAATATCATAATATAAAATTACACCTAGCTTAGACCTATGATTGCAGAAACTGCTACTTTTTTTAGCAACAAGAAATATCTACATTTCTTTTTCAAATAAATTTCATTCAATATATTATTCAAAAAAATACGAGTCATACAAATAAAAAAAAATTGTAGTACTATCAATAATATATTTATTTGTTTTAAAAAATGCTTAACTCAAACACTATTTTGATCTTAAATTTGAAGAACACTATAATGGTAAAAAGCAGTACAAATAAAATATAAATTTTAAGGACACTTTAAATCAAACCTGGGAGTATCAGTAAGAAACATTTGTATGGTAATATTGAGTACTTTCTTTCCCCCAAATGGGTGTAAAATTATATATATATATACATACAGGGTGTCTCAAAAACCTTGACCGTGGCTTTTATTCCTGAAATATTGATCATACTGTAAATTACAGTTGCGTAAAAAAAAGGTGCAAATTGCTATGAAATCAATTCAAGTTTTCAGGAATTAAACTTTAAAAAATACAAAATTTAAATTTTTATATGGACCCCATAAAAAAAATTCCCAGAGTAAAATTAGTTGCATCTTTTAAAAAGGTCATGTATGAAATTTCGGCATATTAGCACAAAATGTCTCAAAGATATGAAACTACATAAATGCTGACTTAAACCACTTTTCGATGTTTGGATGCGAGTTTCACAAAGAGAAAAAATCATGTTGGATGTTCTTGTTTTAGGAGTCGTACACAAATTAACAAAGAAAGTAATGATTGAATAAATAAATAATAATTTTACTATTTATTGGTTCAAAGTATTAAAAATGTGAAGAAATAATAACTTAAAGAAAAGATTACATAACTTAAAGGCAAGATTACATAAAAGAAAGATTACATAAGATTTCTTACAAGTTCACTGACTGCTATTTTTAAGTTATATTCTGTAATTCATGATATAAAATTCTAAAGCATTTTTCAGGAAGCATAGATTTTAAAATTTGTATTTAAAACTAAAGATATGAAGCATATCTAATTTTCTTATGATGTATTCCTGCATTGTGTCATCTGCACTGAAACTGTAAACATTTGCATTTTAATTTGTGATTTATCCTTCTTCAATTTTGTTTTAAGACATCTTTGAGAATTTTCATGATAAATTTCTGAAATTTTGTGCGTGACCTTATTAGAAGATGGGGAACATTTTCCTCATTGGAAATTTTTTTGTATGTAATCTATATAAAAATTTAAATTTTGTATTTTTTAAAGTTTAATCCCTTGCAAATTTTAATCGATTTCATAACGTTGTGCACCTTTTCTTACACAACTTTGTAATTTATATATATATATATATATATATATATATATATATATATATATATAATAAAACTGGCCAGTTATATTAGTATTTCAATCATAATAAATGCAAAAATCAAAATACAAATATTACACAGCTAGAGAAAGACAGAATAATAGAAAGATTTTCAAAAGAAACCATTAACGTTATAGCATTAAGAGTTGTTATAATAATGCAAATAGCCAGAAAGAAAGTGGATTCAAATTATGGTTATAAGCCATCACTAAATGAACAACAAAAACCAGATTTGCCTTCTTTAAAATCCAATACACTATAGATTATAATAAAAACCATAAGTCCATGGCAGAAATTAGAGAATAATTCTTCATGACTTATGGAGGAAAAAGAAATTGAAAAACCATGTTCAAAATGTTTTCTAGCTGTAACTTTCCATTAATCTTCAATAATAGTATTATACTATAATTATGCTACAATATTACATATTTATTGCACATTTTATGCATATTTTTTGAATAAATTTTTCATTAGATTATCAAAATAAAAAGAAAAAATAATTTTCCAAATTATAGTTTATTATATGAAAATTATCATTTAGTTTGCAAAAAGAAAATTACCTTTTAAAAAAATGTTAAGATAGTTCTCAAGAATTTTATGACTTAACAGAATACACAGACTTGGAAAAAAAAAAAAAAAAAGCCTAGCTTCAAAAATCATGAAATAATAATAAGCAAAACAAATTAAAATAAAAACACCGAAAAATAAAATTAATATGATTAATTAAATAAATTTATAGAAAAAACAAGATAATGAAAATATTGCAGAATTATTACATAAAAGCAAATTAATCAATCTCATCAATGATTAAATTCAATTCCAAAAATGCAGAAATCTACAGAAATGTGTCATGTCTCAGTTCTGAAAACTTCAATAGTATTTCCCAAAGTATAATTTTCAACGTTTGATAATAGCAACATTTCCTTGTTTTTGTTCTAACAATTCATCAATTATTTTATGCAAAATTGATAGTTTTCTATTAACTTACTAATTATCCCAGTCTGAATTTGCAGAATTATCCCAGAATGTAAAATTCCAATACTTAAAAGTTCCAAGCTTTTAATTCTTCTTCACAAAAATGGGAAAAAAAATTCAAGTCGGAATAAAAAATTTTTTTGAAAAAGCAGACCTTAAAGAAAATTTTTTTAAATTATATAAGAGATCATTATATAAATAGTCAGCTATAAATGATCATTGAATGGCTATTTTCATGTTTTTAATTTAGTACAGTAATTTGTCTTTGAAGTCTCTTTATACATTTTACATGCAAAACAAAAGATTTTTTTTTTATTTCTATAAACTACACTTTTCATAAAGATGACTTACCTTGAATTTACAGTATTAATAATCTTTCTCACATTTTTCTACATACAATAAATTTAAAATTATCTTCAATTATTGAATCTTTAATAACTATTTCACATTTACGAAATACAATTCTATTTGTTTCTCAATTACAAGCCACAAAAGAATTTATTTAACAGGAATAAGTTAATAGAGTTTGTACATGTTATTTCCAATACATAAAGTAAATTAAAGTAAATTTTTAAGTCAAAAATTTGATATCATTAAAAAAAACAATATTGAAAACACACATTTAAATTGCTTTTAAATTTTTTGTTGATTCTCCAAATAAAATGGATTCAAGCATAAGAATAAAAATCTCTTATTAATGCAAAATAATTGCAATAGTTTAAAACTATTAATTTACTAAGCACCTAATAAAAAATCATCAGCGAAACTCAAACTCCTTTTAATTTTTAACATGTTTACATTGAAATGAAATGCAATTAAATTAAGTACAAAATGTTCTTTGCTAAGTAGTTGCCTAAAACTTAATACATACAAATTCAATGTAAAGCAATGAAATCACATCAGAATAGGAAAGATGGGTTTACTATGCACACAAATAAATGCAAACACCACAAACAGCCAATTTACATTACTTGATTATTTACATATCCTTATAAAAAAAAATTCTTTGTAACGATTTATATTACAAATGATATTCCACATTTTATCATAACATACACAATGTCAAATAATTACAAAAAGTAAATTTAAGATTTAAAACTTTTTGAATTGAGAAGTGCACAAAGAATACACACACTGAAATCTGTCAGCCTTTTAATACAAATACTCAAACAATTCCTATTAAATTTGTAATAATCGTGAAAACAGACATATCAACAAATACTGTATCATAATTTACAACATATATTTGAAAGGGATTTTATAGCTTCAGCTAACTATATAAAAAATGCTACAAATAAAATAATACAACAACAATAAAAGAAATCAAAATATTGTGTTTAATGTCATTAAGATAAAGCAACCACATAACACAATAAAGTCAGGAACAAAAAAACACATAACTGAAATATGATGTTTAATGTAATAACAATTTTACACTTAGTTTTTCTTTTTCCTCCAAACAAAATATCTAATCTTATTTTATATTTCAGATTTTTCAAAAATATTTAGCATCATTTAAATTTTTGTGAATTCACTTTTAGATGTCAAACAAAATGTATAACATAAAAATGTAATAGAATAAGCATAATTCTTCAATTATAATTGCCATAGAGTTTAAAAATGTGCTAACCAAAAGAAATCTCACATTTTTCAAAATAATAATAATAATAATAACACGATTTAAATTGACTATATATAAAAGAATATTAAACTATAAAATATACTCATTGAATTTCAATTAAATGTCTTATATTTTGATATGAAGAATCAACCGCCTTCTTATATGATTAATATTTTTAATGGAGTAACATTTTAAATATCTATTTAAAAAAAGAATTATATCAGTTATGCAATAAGCAAAGCAAAGACTATATACAGAATTGCAAGACGCAAACTAATTTTAACATCAGGTATTTGAGGAATTCATATACACAACAAGTGACATTAGAGCTATACAAATATTTGAAAAAATATACATGAATTCCATTTTTAAATATCTTTAAATTCAAATCCTTACCAACAGAAGGAAAAAAAAAATCCAAATCTTACCTCATAAATCAATAAAATATCGTTAAATATATTGTCCAAATATATATATAAATGATATATTTCATACAAATATGGGAAAGAATTTTTATGTACATTACAGGAATATGCACAATAAGAAAATAACCATATAACAAAGTTCTAAAATTAAAAAGTGGGAAAAATTTTTATTTAGTACCTCCCCGTTATTCGTACAGGTGGTATTCCAGTTGGAGCTCCTTGAGGCTGTGTAGAATTGTTACCCATTGGTGGACGTGGACCTCTTTCTTTCCTATTTGGATCTAGTGGAAATCTCCTTGGTGGCATTGGTGGTCTGGGAGGTCGTTCAAAATTTGGTCCAAACTGATTAGGCTGTGGAGGCCTGGGAAAACCTTGATCAGAAAATGGTGGTGGTGGACCATCAAATTCAGATTCTTTCCTCCCTCTAAATCCTTGATTGTCACCTTCAAATCTTGGTCGAGGACCAAAGTCTTGACTTGGAGGAAAACGTATACCTCGTTGATCTGGACGAGGATTAAAAACATCAGTACCTGGTGGTTTAGGGCCAAAGGGACCATCAGACATCATTCTTGGTGGCCTAACATTAGACAAACTAGGAGGTGGAACTGATCTAATCATACTAGGTACAGGTGGTAATCCTTGAGGACGAGGTGGAGGTGGTGGATGTTGAGTTATACCAGGCACTGGAGCAGGTGGAGGATTATTAATGTTAGGTGGAAGAGGGGGTGGTTGTCTAGGTGGTGGAGGAGGAAATTGGGAATTAAATGGTGGCACACCACTTGGGGGTACATTAGGAAATTGATGGGATGGATCACCAAACTGGGTTGGTGGATGTATTCCTGGTGGTGGAGGGGGACCAGTAGGAGTAGGTGGAGGAGGACCAGGAGGTGGAGGATGCTGAAATTGTAAAGGATATATTTGTGGGGGAGGCTGCTGAATATTAGGGAAATTCTTTTCAAGTGAAACACCAGTATAAAATGAAGGGCCAGGTTGTGAGAATGTTGTAGTAGGAGGTGGCACAGTAGGAGTGAAACTAGTGACTGATACAACAGGAGCTGGCTTTGCTGTAACACTTTCTACAGATGGAATTGGTACACTTTGCGAAAATGGTTGCGGATTTGTAGATGAAATGCCAGTTCTAAAAGTAGCCTCAGTTACAGTTCGTTGAACAGACGATTCTGAAAGTTTAGTGCTTTTGACAGTACTTTCAACAGAATTTGGAGAAGTTGGGGAAGATGGTTGTGTGTCTGATCCTTGAATAATAACAGTGGCTTTGGGTGGAGAACTAGAAATGACAGGAATAGCTTTCCCTTCAGTTGAAGGAGCAGGACGTTTTTTGCTTTCTGGCATTTCTTTCTTAGGCTCTGATACCGAAGCCTTCCTTTTCAAGTCACCAGGTTCTAACCTGGGAATTGGCAGGCCTACTGATGCCTCTTTAGGCTTGGTTTGGGCTGGTGATGTAGTAACCTCCACTGGAGATGGCTATAAAAACAATAATAATCATGAAACTAAAATACAAATAACTAAATAAATTTTCAAAGATACTGAACAACAATTATTAATTAATAAGTCAATTTGAATCTTCTAATATAGCAATATACAATATAATATGAATACTAAAATCAATTATTCAAACTAATATAAAGGCTCATGATAACAAAAAGAATGTATCATATCCAGTTAATAATAAAACAAAGAAAAGAGTTGTATCCATGACACTCAACCTAATTAATTAGCATCAATACTTTAAAGATTTTCTTATAAGAACCTTTAAAAAGTATACAGAATACAGCAATATGAAATAACAAGAATTCAATGTCTTGCATTGATTAGGAAAGGGGGAAAAAATACAATATTGCAATTTAAATTGAAAGCTTCAATATGAAATTATGCTATCTCCAATCACAATTCCATGATTTCTATAACAAGGGGGTAAAGAAATGTTAAAAATTGAAAAAATTTATTATTTTTAAATCTAAAGCAAGTTTAATGGATACAATTATATAAAATACCAAATGATAAAACGAAAAAAATAGCAAAACGAAAAAAATAGCACAAGTGCCAGTAAGCAAGTTTCAACTAATTCATAAAGCACCTTAATTCATAAAAATCACATTTCGTATTCTTTAATATAAAAATCCCAGAGATATTATTTTTAAATTAAATATTTATTGACCATAAATTACTTTCAACTATGTAATTAAAGAAAAATATATTAATATCAGGAAAAACAGTGGCAACAAATAATACACTAAATTAAGCTAACACAAACAGAAATAGTTATCAGAAATATTTATTGTTAATTTTATAAATTTTAATTAAAACAATTATATAAAATACCTAACTAGTATTTAGTATTAGTATTTTTAACTAGTAACTAGTATTTTTTTTTATTTGTCACATTTAATGTATTACTAAAAAGTTTTAATCAACAACAGAATATAGTTTCAAATTGCTCTCATCTGAAAATTTTTTAAGAATTTTATAATCTCTATATAATCTACATAAGTCTTGAAAATCTGAATTTTAATACTCAATTTTTCTATAAGAATATGTTGAGAATAAGAATTATCAAAGGTTCACATAAAATGTGGAATAAAAATTTTAAAATCATGATAATAGTTTTTATTTGCACTTTAAAATGAATACGAATTTCGCAGCATTAATTCTTTGATATTCTACTGTATTTCTTCTTCAGCAAAATTTACTTCCATATATTCTCAGACAATAAAAGTGAGACAAATTAAAAATTAACGCAAATGGAATATTTCTAAAATATATTGAAACACAGAAAACAGGTATACATAAAAAGAAGGAAATATTAAACCTTTTTTCTAACTTTTAACATCATTTCAATATACAAAAATTTTAAATAAATATCTTGAGAGATATTTATATTATTTGTAACTTTGTTATATCAAGTAAATTTATATAACTAAAGATAGAAATTTATTTTGCACTGCATTTGTTTAACGCATTAACTGCTATAATTTTTAAATTTTTGGCCGGATAAGCTATATATGTACAAATTGTGAAACATAATTATATTCAAATTATGTTTTGTTTTGAAGATATTTGATATTCTTGAAAAAGGTATTATAAATTGAAAAATAATAAATAAATGAAAAAGGTCATTATAAAATGACCAATTAAGAACAAAAGATTGAGTAAGTAACACATCATTACTATTACTATAACCTCTAAATAACATGTTTAGACACGGTATTTTATTATAATATAAAAAACAAACCAAAAACAATGCTTCAAATGTGATAATTCTGTTCTATTCAACTTACAGATTTCAAATTTGTTCACTTGTAAAAAAAATGAAGCACAGTATACACATTTTCTAATATACACAATATTGACTGATACATATAGAATGAAACCAAACTGTGGAAACCAATGAAAATAAACTGTGAGCATACCAAATCTAATTTAGGAGCTGTGTGGTGTCTCTAAATTCCAAAATCCCCAAATGGGGATTGTGGCAGCTAATGGATTAAAAGTCAAACAAAGAAAAAAATATTTTTAATTAAAAAAAATATTTAATGTTCTTTCTTAAAAATTATTATTTTAAATAAGAATGAGTTAAAAGTTGAAATCACATGTGAAAGATCAGCATTTCAGAACGTCAACAAGTATTCTTTATATCAAAAATTAATTAAAAAGGTGCTTATTTTTGAAAATTTGTATTAAAAAAAAAGAATAGCAACAAAGAATTCTTATTACTTTTACTCTTCAAAAATGTATAAAAAGATCTTGAACTATAACCCTGAATTAAAAAAAAAATATCATTTTTAATTATGTATTCTACATGCATATTTTTACTACTTGTTCGACTCTGTACCAGCAGTGTTATGAAAGATATTGAAGTAAAATAAAATGAAAAATAATAAGCTTAAGCAATAGCTGCTGTCCAATATGTAACAAAAAATGGGTATGGCATAACAGATTACTTAATTTTAACTGAATATTGTAATAAACTTTTCAATAATCAAAAATTCTTCACTAGCATAAATGATTTTTATTAATACTGAAGCTAATGAATAACTAATGATACCATTTACCATAGCTATATTGAAGCTTATAAAGGGAATTTCAAAAGATACTATTTTACTGTTCAAATTAAAATTTCAAATTAGAAAAACAGGACTTAAAATTTTTTTTATTGATTCAATAGGAACAAGTAATTATGCAGAAACTTTCTTTCAAACGTGCAATTCATAAGAATCATTATGCTTATTTAAATAAAGTTATATAAGTACATTAAGCTTCATTAACATTCCTTTTAAAATAAATATTTAGTTTAGTTGTATCAATGTTCTAGATGAAAGCCACTATAGAGCCATTTTGGGTTGTGCTTGGTAATTTAGAATCAAGTCAGATGAGGTTCTAGTTGAAAACAACAATAGAACCGTTTTGGGTTGCACCTTATAATTTAGAAATGAGTCAGGAGAGAAAGGCATCTAAATTGGTTCCCTCCCCGTCTCTAAAACCACACAAACCGAAAAATGTTTGCCCCACGACATCAGATTTAACATGCGCTAGGTAACAGTTACATGACAGATCTTTGATGAATTCAATATTTGAACCTTCAACTTCAAAGCCTGAATGGATTAGTTTAGCTATATTAACGTCCCATTTTAAAGCAACACTAGGGCTATTTTGGGACGGACCTCGTAATTTTGAACCATGCTCAGATGACAAGGACGACACCTGAGCTAGCACCCCACTCTCCTCTCCACTCCACACCAGTGCAAGGACGTTTGGCCCGGATGAATTTAACAAGCACCAGACCCGCTAACACAACGGTTCTTCAGTGGAATTGGTTCTCGAACCTGAAACCTTACCACCAGGCCCCTTTCAAAGCCTGAAGTCGATACTTTAGCATTAAGCCACCAAGGCCTCTTGAATTAATATGAATGAGTATTGTGGCTAAATGGATTGCAATATCAACCTAATGTGCATAGAGATAAAAATATACCTCTATGATAAGGAAATGAACATGCAATATAATTTAAATTAAAAGCATGGCATAGAAATAACAAATAGATTCTATTTTAAGAGTTAATGACTAAAAAATTAGTTAACTATTAAAAATTAGCCACATTTTTCAGAAATGCAAGATATTTATTAATGAATTTTATTTACAAAATACCCAAGTATGTTATTTCTGAAAACAAAATGTCCAGGACCATTTTTTCAATAGTCCTTTAAACTGAAATAATCCACTGTTCAAAAATCCATCTTACAGTTTAAAATTTTAAAGAGCTTCAGTACTTGAAATAAAAAGAATGGTAAAGCATCAATCCTGTAATGCCTAAATTCATGTTGCATGATATCATTACATGAAATATTTTTGACTCACGGGCTGCGATGATTTTCTGCTAGATTTTGTAGGTGGAGTTGCAGGTGGTGAATCTTGTGAAGTATTTGATACTGGAGCAGAATACAGATCTAATACTTGATGACAAATGTCTAAAAAATATTGAAATTTTTATAAATGTGTTGCAAAATACTAATAAAAATGAATGAACTTTAAATAAATACAGGCATAAATAGCTAATAATCTTTTTCTAAAAAACATTCTTAAAACGAGAATAAAAATAATTAAAAACTGCTAAATTAAAAATAAATTTATTTAATCAAACATCATCTTGCAAATTATGCAAGATAAATTACTAGCAAAACATATTAATGACACTTACTTACATTTCAGAAATGTTTATCTTTATATATTAAAAATAGATTAAAGCAATGGCAACAGAAAATTCACAATGCATGAAAAATTTTCCAGCAAACAGCAGTAATGTACAAATAAAAGTTCATAGAACAGTATTTTCATAATTACAATAAAGTATTTTTTTCATTTTTTATTACAATGTTTATTTAAAAATAAAGAAAATCCCTTAGAATGAGCTTCACAGATTTTACTGTTAATTAATTAAAAAATCTGAATCATAATTACATTAAAAAATTGATTCAATAATGTCAATTCAGTTGGGGAAAAAAAAGGGGGGCACCCAAAAAACTTTCCATAATTTTTTGAATAAAAATACATGATACTTTTAAAATGTTGTAATCATAGCAAATATGTTTATAAAATTTCACAATATTAGCACATCCCTGAATGAGAGTCAACTCAAAATGAAGAAAAAAAAATATATTAAAACATAAGAATGATGCATTTCAATTTTAAAATGTAGAAGCAGAAATTCAAATTATCAACATTTTTATCAAAGTATATAATATAACTTCAATTATAGATATAAAAACAGCATATATTTCAAAACATTAACACCGAATAAGAAGTAATAATTGCATGCTTATGTTCATAAAATGAAAAAAAAATGTTTCATGTATCAAATTAGCATCCAACTTTATGAAATCTTCTTAATAGTATATATACAGTAACATTTTCTTTCAATTCATAACTGATTATAATCTCAATTCCCTGTATTTATATTTAAGATATGAGAAGATGCACAAATAGCACTCGTTATAATGGAATATGGAGTTGAAAAAGCAAGAAAAGGAAGTGATAATTTAAAATTATTCAAAATAGCATATTAAAAAACATTTTTAATTATATACAGAATTTTTCTCATCCTTTTATATTATCTAGAATTTAGCAAGACAAAATTCATATATTAAATGGGTGATGAGATATTACCTATCAGGCTCTTTCACTGTAAGTCATACAAAATTAAGGACACGGATGACATAAATCACGAAACATTCTTGTAATCGTGATACAAATCATTTACTAGTTACATAACAAAAAACATTACAAAGCAAGATTACTTCTTATTTATATTTATTCAATTTTACTAATTCAAGTATTCAAACTTTTGATGTTTTTCAACCATCAGTTTCATGGACCTAATAATTTGTAACAAATAAGATATGACATTTCTGCACAGCCTTACACACATTTTAGCTATTTCACTTTCAGTGAACAACATATGTAAATACATTTCTGATATATCATTGAAAACATTAAAGGACAAATATAGCTTTAAATTATTGTTATTGAATTTAAAAAATTCGAAATCAGTTTATTTTTAAACATTAAATTAGACATTTTTGGATTTGACTGTCATTGTTACCAGTTTTCTTTTTAAATACTAAGTTCAACATCAATGATGCTCTTTTGAACTGACACATAGTCTTGTATGTTTACCTCTTTTGGCATGACTAATAAGTGCCTGTTTTCCCATATTACTAAGATTTATTTTCTTACAAAGTAAGCAGTATGCAATAAATGGATTTTGTGGAAATTCTCAAATCCATTTCGCAAAATAAGAATTGATTTCTCTTATCATAAAATTGATTTCTATCATTTTTTACCATCATTTATTGATATTCTATTTTTTATCATTTTATTGATTTCTTTATTCATATTAAATATGGATTTAAAGTAGCTATTTATTCAACAAAAATCTTTTCTCTATAATATAACTATTATTTTTTCTAAAATAATAAACAAACCATTCAATAAACTCAAATATGGTTGATTAAACACCATCATGCTGTTTCTGCAGATTGTTGCTAATTCCGCCCAAGAAATGTATTCTATTCTCTAGTGCATTGTAGAAGTGGTCGCACATGCTCATTAGCTGCAATTCGGAAATCTCTTGGAAAGCGAACAACTGTCTCGCAAATCGAATTTTTTTATGATTACTATACTTTCTGTATACTATATATATGAAAAAATAAAAAGCAGTCATTGATCTGAATTCTTAAAATTGACACCTATTTAATTTTGATACATTCCGAAACATAATTGATAGGTATTTTAACTCGTGGAAATGGTCTTCCTGAAACCTCACATGCTCTTTAATTAATGTACTTATGTAATGTTAATTAAATATCATTGATGAGCAATAGTTCTGAAAGTGCCTATTAGAGTGCAATTTTTGATTATTTTTATTGGCTATAAAATTCTAAGATGCAGTTAATAAAATGCACCAGAAAACTGAATATGCAGTTTGGATACCTTTTTTCCAAGCAATTAAAACCAAAATTTGACATAGAAATCCAACTGTAGTCAAAAATCACATACCAAATTTCATGTATTTAAATCATAGCATTTTTTTAGTTATCTCATTTATATGCTTGTAAAAATACAAATAATCAACACATTGACAGATTTAGTTTCTAATTTGACATATATTTAAACTAGAGATTTATTCAATTTTATCTATCAAGCTCTTTTCATTTTGCAGTCATCATATTATATTAGGACAAAAGGACAGAAAATCTTCCTTTAAATGATTTTTTTTTTTCAAAATTTTGCAGAAATCTATAAATATAATGTAGAGACTGTTTACCAAATTGCATCAATCTAACTCAAAAATGTTTAAAGTTATTGCATCCACAGACAGTTTCAAAAAACATTTTGTTAGACTCAAGGAGGTGGAAATTTGTCAAAATCTGAAGTTTGAGTTTTTTTTAGAATTGCAATATTTTTTCTTGGTATACTTCGTATGGAAGAAAGTAAAAAAGTACATTTTGTGCTCAGATAACCCGACATAAATGCATTAACACAATACCCAAAATAATATAAAAGAACTATACATTAACCATATAGATAAAAGAATCAAATACCTTCCAAAAGTTCAATAGACATTCCTTCAACAAACATATCCCACCAGTGTGTATGTCGAGGTATACGTCCAACCCAGTCAACTACTTCAAATTTGCTAAGTTTCCCCGCAAGGTACATTAAAGCAATAGCTATTACTTCCGGCTCAAACTGCAGACACAAAGTTGTACAAAGGCTGAAAAATGATTCTTTAATTAAAAACAATTTTCAATCTAACTTTTTAGCATGTCAGGAAATAATTTCAGAAATTACCTGTCATTTATGAATGTCCAGGCCATTTGTACCATGTTTTGCAACTTTACTTTGTCACCTGAAAATAAAAGATAATAAAATATTTTATATAATAAGTTTGACATTTAAATTGGCCATTTAAAGAGCATGCATAAATATTTCTTCTAATTAAGAAAAATGCATTTAACACTGGTTTCAAAAGCAAATTTTTCTATATGTCGAAAACTATCAAATTAACATTTGAAGTAAGAAAAGTTAACTGATTTTAATTCAGTTCCAAAAGTATAATGAAGAAAAACAGATAATACATTCAAAAGCTTTTTTTTTTTCATGCACATGAAAAATATTTTACCTTTTAAGCATTTAGCATACTTTAAAAGGTAACCGTAAGGATGGTCCATTTGCAAATCAAATTTAATTGTCTGAAGAAGTATCCTTTCCAGAGTCATCACTTCTTCCTAGTAAGAAAAATGATACATGAAACATACAAGTGACAACAAAAAGATTAAGAATGGAAATAAAATCCAAAAACAAAAACTTTACTCAGTGAATGAAGACTTTAATCTTTTAACTGGTTTGCCTGTATAAGATATGAAAACAATACAATCGCATTTTAAAGCTTTAAAAAATAAGTTAGTCATTAGTCATTATCAATACAAAAATTATACTGAATCCAGAAATAATATTTAAAGAGCATATAGCTGTCTCATAACATCCTGAAGCAAGAAAGCATCAAATTAGGTTATACATGGAGGTGCAGTTAAGAATTACATCAGAATTTCAAGATTTCTGAAAAATTAAGCTGTCAAATTTGCTATATTTTAGAAACTATGTTGTCATCACAAAAACAAAACAAATGAAAGAAAGAGTTATTTTACATAAGAATTATTTTTAAAAGTCTATTAAGTTCATAAACTATGTAAGTAGTCAGATTTATCATAAACAGATAAGCTCTATTTTTATTTTGGTATTAACATAGATAAAAATTATCAAAAAATATGCCACATTTTATTGAAGCACTAAAACTGTTCCCTTTAGAATTTCAAAGTCAAGATACTAAATCAACAACCATTAACTGTAGGTTTGTCTAATTTATATTTATATGCATGTCCTATTTTGGAGAAATATAGGAATATTCTGAGATAATCCTCACAATTGTGAACTTAGTGAGACAATGAAAATCGCACTCATAAATAAAATAATCCAATTTTTAATTTTTGTCAAGGTGCCATTGGCCAACTCACAGTAAGCACACCATAGCATATCCAATAAGAAGGCAAGGCAGAAAGTAGGAAAGAGATGACAGAAAGTGTTTGAAAATTATATCATTTTGAAAAAGAATTTTCTGACTAAATGTTTTGCTTCCTTGGGGAAAATAAGTTCATGCAATCAAAAGTTATAGAGAAGCTAAAACTTGAATGACTCCAAAATTATTTTCAAAATATATATATGTTACACAATTGACATAAGAAATGTTTTTTAAGTATATAAGGAGTCTTTAAATAAAGTTTTATTCCTTTCTTTATGATTTAACAGAATGTTTGATTCTTTCCAAATTATGACTGGTATTTGAGTAATAGATTAAACAAAGCAGGGTGATAACAAAAGGACAATGACTATGGGAAATCAGAAGGAAAGGAGTTTCACTAAATTTAGCAGCACAAATACTTGTTTTATCCACATGATATTGTAAATTCACATTGGACAGTTAAAACTACAAAAATTAAGTCTCGCAGGATCACAGGGGAGACAGAATTCCTAACAACTTGGATGTGAAGTTTGAATTCGCATCTTAGAAAATAATTTTAAGAATATAAATAAATTAAGTTTATTATATATTTTATTTGTATCGTGCAAGAGATCCAAAATTTAAAATGTATGTGTTAACTGTTTCACAATACAAAAGATTCAAATGATACATTCAATAAAATTAAATATAAAAAAAATATAAATTACAAAAACAATTCACATCTCCACCAAACTTATGCTTAACAAAATTAAATTTATAGATTTAGATTAATTTATACAATGAGAGGGATATTAGAAAAAAATAAGCTCGATAAATATGCAATAAAAAATTTATTTATAACTATATGCCTTTTACCTTAGGATCATCTCCAAACTGTGTAAACTGAGGATCAGCAAGAAAGGTTCTAGCTATTCTAATAATGTCTTTGCATTTTTTGGGAGTTTCTTCAACTTTCCCAGCAAGAAACAGACAGCAACAAGCAGTGACCTAAAATAGTTATAAGTATTTAATTAAAAATAATGAAAAATGTATGTGAAAATATGTAATATGCTAATAATTACATACAAATTAGCTTCTGCAATACACAAATTAAAAGCAGAAAGATTACAGTAATATACAGTGAAGCTAGTACTTCATACAGTTCTCATAACAAAAAACAATTGTAAATAGAACTTTTAAAAACTTGCATCATTCATAAGGTACTTTTATATGTACATATGATGTGTTTAAATAAATAAAATAGCAAAAATGATTTTGTATAATTTTTATCGAATTAAAATTGTAATCTCATACTGTTATTTTCAAAGTAATTGTATTTGGAAGTCATAATGTAGGACATACTTTCTTTAATTTTCATAGCAGTACAACTATTTAGATAATGATGGATGTGTAATGTAGGACATACTTTCTTTAATTTTCATAGCAGTACAACAATTTAGATAATGATGGATGTTTAATGTTTACTAGATTCCGAAATAATATCCTTTACTGAGGAATCTCATTTGTACGAAAAATAAAAAGTTTCATGGACTCATAGCAAAGGAATAAAATGATTGAGAAACTATAGATATCAAAAACTCATTGGATGAAAATGTAATGCACTGAGGCACATTATCATAATGTAGCATACATGTAATCTTAATTTTTAGCCTCACGTGCATGTCTTTTTTTTTTTTTTTTTTTTTCAGTCTTTCAAGAACTTTCAGGTTGAAAAATCAATTCACCATTTGGACAAGACTCGCAAAATCTTTTTGTGTGACTCCCTTGCCACTGAAAAAGCAAAGCAGTGTGTATTTAATATGCAACTGATTTTGCTTCATGAGTTTAAAGTGTGTCAATTGTGGTACTGCCACTATATTTCTCAGTTACAAGTCTTATCACTAATAAGAGTATATTCTATAAAATGAATATATATTTTTTATCGACTCAAAAGAATATGCCCATTAGTCAAGAAAAAAAATTTTTTTGAAGGGTGGAGGAATATTTACAAAAGGTTTCCTAAAACAATCTTAGCAAAAAAAAAATTTCAGTGCCAATTAATTGGTCAAAATTTCATGAATTGTGAAGTAATTTAAATTCAGTTTTTATTTGATCATTTATCCAGACTATCAGGCAACAATTTCAATGTCAGAGACCTAGGATTCTGGAAACATAAACTTATAGTTGCAGAACTTCCACAGCAAGATTTGCTTTCAATTGTTTTCTTTCTTCTGAAAATCCCTTAAATCATGCGAAAAACAGGCCCTTTAAAAAACGTATTGTCTCCACAGGTCCACAGAGCTTTGACATAATTTTGTCACACCATACATATCAGTTGGCAAATAAAATTTAATAACACAGTAATGCTCGGAATTGATATTGTTCATTTTCAAAATGCAAAAGAAAAAATAAATCCTACTGGCAAATATATAACTCTATGCAGTTCAAATTCATACTAACGGCACAATACAATTTTGTAGGTCCTTCATTGTGAACAAGAAATAAACAATGCTGCCCGATCGAATTCTATGCTTCCAGTAGTACTCATTATTTTATTTATGTACATTATTTTATTTATGTACATCATATATAAAGAATGGGAAAATATGTAGATCTTAAAATTTTTATTTTATATCAAGATTTAAAAATTAATATATTAATAAAAAAAATCTGTGAATTATTCATTTTATTTGGGTTTCTAAACTAATTAATTTCACAACTAAAATTTGGAATAGAAATATTGATCCAATTCTTAATTTACAGAAAATCTGTACAGTTCACAAATATTAGATATGCAACCCAAGCTCTCTCTCAAAAGAAGTACCATTCTACAAAATTTTTGCAACTTCTAAATGTAATTATGCATCTTTTAGATTACTGCTATCCACGCTTCTTTTTAAATACAAAAAGGAAAAGTAACCTCTTTATATATTTACAATTTTCTTTTAAACAAATAACAAGTTTTAAACACAAGAGCAACTAGGTACGAAAATAGCAATTACCAAAATAGAAAGAGATATTATCCATTACAAAAGGCAATTAGAAAAGTCGTGTCTAAATAATTATTTATAAATATGCTTTGACGCTGTTAGTTACTCAAGTTTCAACAAAATGTTTTGCACAATGAAATAATGCTTAAGATATAATGTTTTCTTTACATTAAGGGTAATAAACTAGGTTTAGCCATCACATTAAAGATAATCTTTCATGAACAGTTGCAGACTAAATGACAATGATTGTTTATTTTTATAAATTTTATAATACGTTATTTATAACAGATGGACTTAAATTCTTTGTAATCTTTTAGATGTAGTAACCATATAAATAAAGCGAATAACTAGAGTAATAATGCAATAAAGCATTTTGAAGAAAACAACTTTTTATTTAGATTATGCAATTCATTGAAAAATAATTAAATACTTTTTGTTCAAAAGCAAATTAATATAGGTACTTAAAATGCTTTTAAAATTTTTTTATCACTATATATCTTAATGTTTTTTCTGTATTAATGCAATGACAATGAAAGTGATTAATAAAAATTAAGATATGTAAAAGACTAAAAAGAGGAAGGAACATAATACATTGATACAGAAAAGGTAAATTTAAATTCTTCAGCAAAAATATTTAAAAATTTATAATTTATTACTATGAAATTTTTTAATGCATTAAAATTCAATTTCAAACAGGAAAATGCAAATTCAATAGCTTATTTATCCATCTGGATGTAAATATATATTTACTATACTTTTATCATGAAAAATTCAACTAATTTTTACTAAATTAGCAGAATTCAAAGCAAATGAAAGTTATTAAATACAGAAATAGGTATAAGCTAGAAGTAAACATTTCTGTCATAATTTCACAACTTTTTTTTAATGTATTATAGGACTCTTGATATTTGTTTATTTTTAAGACTCCCAGGTTTACTTCGGACAATTATGCCATTATTTTTAGATTATGCTATTGCCAAGCTCTAATTTACATAATGCAACCATCTTGGCAATAGAACATAAAAGTCTTAAAAATAAACAAGTACTACACTTTCTATCAACCTTGAATTGATAATAAAGGTTACATCATTAACAGAAAAGCATTTGTGATCAAAAATTCATCATAAAACAAGATATTTTAATACTTACATATCTTGGAAACGTCTTAAACGAGTGAAACATATAAAACCTATGAAAATAAACAACACCAGTAGCCATAGTGTCATATCGCCTGAAGATAAGTTAAGGATGAAACTTAAGATTAAAAGTTTTTAATATTGCAATAAATTGATCAATAAATACATTTTGAAAATAATGTATTTTAAATAAAATACATGAATAAATAAACCTTTATTTCTTTTGCTGGTATTCAAAAGAAAAATGCATGAAAAGAAATTATTCTAAATACAATTTTTGAAGCTTCATATATACATGCAATAAAATCCAATTAAAAATAACTTTTCATAAAATTGTATGCATAAAGTATTATTTTACATGAAATTTTAAAGCTACTCTTAAAATATCTGTAAATTGATAAATATATTAACTACTAATAAATTTTAAAAACCTCAATTTAATATAAATTTCCATTGAAATTGAGGGAAAATAACTAATTAATATTACATCTATAATTAATTAAATATATATACTGTTATATCTACCATTTTAGAAATTCAATGTAAACACTTGCATAAATAATACTTTTTGATACATTTAAATAATTTATATAAAATGAACATTAAAAACTGAAAGAAAAAGGATACAGTCCCATTTTAGTGCCAACATTTATAATAAAGCGAGCTCCCTCTCGACGATACCTGCTCTCCTTCTCAGGATCTATACCATCTAGTATAGATGGGGAGCGCTTTAAATCTTTTTTATCATAGTACCAGGTAGGCATTAGGACGGTCATAGCAACTAAAATTAAATGAAATGCCATTCATTAGACAGACCAATTACTATAATTAGATCATATTAAAAAAATGATTTTTATTCCTCGCTGCAACAAAACAAAATTAATTTATGTTAATGTACTTTATTACTGTCATATCAATGCACAGTTAAACCAATCAGCATAAGCGTCTGATCAGATAACACTATCAAGAGGAAATTTTAAATAATTTAAATCTTATTATACAAGAATCCATTCAGGAAGAGCTGAAAGTTTTAAATTAAGGTTATTTCTAGTTTACTTAAAATATTTCATAAACTTTTTATAAGCAATTTCTAAATTTACTATGCCATAAATATTTTACCATACTTAAAAATGAGAACTTCATACTTAGGAACAGTTTAATTTCCATGACATGATTATAGATTGAAATCTTGTGGAAATTGCCAAGATTTATTAAAACAGCAATACTTATGTATTAATTGCAAAAAAAACCATCCAAGATAACACACTAATAAGTTCTCTCATAACTGAAAGTTAATTATGCAGAAATAAGAGACTGGCTTTACAACAAATAACACGTACAAAAGTTTTAAAAAATTCACACAAAAAATCTATTCCCAAATCGATATTAGATATAATTATATCCGAACCTAGTAATTATTAATGGTAATCAGCTACAAAAAGAAAAATAATCAATAAACCTTAAATATAATAAAAATCCATTTATTAACAACAAAGATTGTAACCATCCTAATAAAGATTACTCTGAAATGCAATTTCCCCCTTATTCATTAGAAAAAAGTCATTATACGACATACTTTAATATTAAATTACTTTATTAATAAAAAAATGAAGAGAAAAACCAGTCCTCAAATCTTTAATCACTTTATTATTATTAAAGCAAAAATTCTGTAGTATATGCTTAATGTGATTAATAACAACATTATATATATATATATACATATATATGGGAGGGGGTATCAAACTAAATATTCCATAGATTCGTAAAAAAAAATATACAAGAAATAAAATATAAAGCTTCTGCATTCACATCTATTTTCGATTTTAAAATATTATAATATAAAATTTTCTAATTCTTGAAATACAGGGTTGTTTACTCTTGGCAGGTACATTACAGTTTGATCTCTCACTATTCGTTCTCAAATATAAATTAGTTTATTTTCACAAAATAGTGCTAGAGAATTTGTTTTTAAACTCTGTTGTCATGAATAGCTCCGATTCAGAAGACAATCAAAGATGGTTGTCTACAATGTGTACAGTTGCTTAAAAGAGTCTGTGTTATCTAACTCAAATTCTGAGGTAAAAGAATTGTTTTTATAGACGTAAATAATAACTGCTGAAATATGTCATGTTTCCTACAGAACAGTACTGCAAATTTGCGATGATGATCATGTGTTACCATGGAAAGGGGGCGCAATAGCTTCCGAGGGTAAAGATCCCCAAGCACCAAAAGGCAGAAGTCCGACTTCTAGCTCATATGAAGATGAGACTCACACACTTGCTTGCACAACCCCTTTTCAGAGGAAGGCTATTTCACACACCTCACAAATAGAACACAGGGTAAAAAACATATCATACCCGAACCAGGATTCAAACCCGAGCAACCTAGATCACGGAGAAGACGTGCTATCCCTAGGCCAGGATGCCGGCACTGCGAATTTGTGAAAAGGTGATATGATAGCAGCTGCTGAGACTCCAAATAATATACCAGTTTTCAAATTGCCCAAGAAAAGAAATCCATGAACAAAACCTATTATTGACTTGGATGATTTTGACAAAAGTGTCATATGCCAAATTGTACTAGAGTCTTATGATAGATGTGTATACTCAACAGTGGTAAAATTACGAGTCTGCTTTTTAAATAAATAAAAAACATTTTTCCGAATTTGCAAAATTATTGTAGGTCATTTTAAAAATTTTTGAAATTTTCTAACAAAAAGTACAAGGATGGACCAAAATTTTTAATAGAAAGTAATAATATTGTTTCTCATAAGAGATTTTTAAGAAAAATGCACAATGTGAAAAACTATCCTTCATCCCAGCCAGTGATATATCTTGATGAAACTTAGGTAAATGCTAACCATTCACCTAAATTTATCTGGTAAATTTCTACTAGCCAAGGATACTTAAAAGTTCCGTTGGAGAAAGGATCTAGATTGATCGTTTGTCATGCTGATTCTAATGATCAAGGTTTTAATCTGTCCACACAACTTGCATTTCAATCCAAAAGTAATGTCAACTATCACAAAGAGATGAACTGCGAAATCTTTAAAAAGTAGTTTATCGATTTGCTAAGAAGATTGAGTGAACTGTCTGCCATGTTATAGACAATGTGAGCTATTAATCTACATATACAGAAAAAATTCCTTCAGCAAAAACAAAAAAAAGCTGACGTGGCATGGCTTTTGAACAAAAATATTCCTCATCCAAAAACATTCCTTTACCAAAACCAGACCAGAACTACTGCACGGTGTAAAGGAGCACTAAGAAAAATACATGACATACGAGTTTGATCAAATAGCATATGAAACAGGACATGAAGTGGTGAAGGTAAGTGAGGAATGAAAAAGATGGATTACATACAACATGAGGTAAAAAAATATTCTCAGCTTAGTTACATCATTTTAAGCATAAAGCTTTTTCAAGACAATAATACACATTTTTGCATTTTAATTTGATCAGACAAGAAAGAGATAAAATTAGAACAACTGAGATACAATAAAAAATCAAATGCATAAAAAAATTCTTACATTTAATTTACACTAAAATTTTTGAGAAACAATTTCCTTAGGTTCCTCTCTTACAAGGTGTTTCCTATCATATTATTTAAACAAAAAGAAACCGTTCTTTTCAGTCTGAATACTGGTAAACATACAACAGCAATATTATTATATATATAAGCATACAATATAACAAACATGGAATTAATTCAATTTACAAAGAAAAATAACATCATCTGCATAATTACATTACAAAATACATTAGGACTACCAAAACAGAATAAATAAAACATAAGTAATCAATTGAAAATATTTTTTCATTCATAAGAACATTAACTCTGCTGAAAATTATAGATCAAAGGTAAAAATAAATTCGATTTTAATGAAAGTTGTGTAATAAGGGGTGTTATGAATGGGGCACCAAATTTTAGAAAGTAGTAAATTAATGTAGCTTTAAAAACATACAACTAATATAAGACTTGGGGCAAAAATTATACTTACGTTACCGAATCAAACCAAAATAATGTTATCAGAAAAGATACAGCATTCCTGCCGCTGCGGTAAAACAATCGCCATAAAATCTTCTACCCACAAAGAAAAATGTTAGAAGTTCTGAAAATGATAAAAAAAACTTTCTTTTAAATCATTCTTGAAAATAACATATCATCAAATCTCTACAGAGTTAAAAAAATAATTTCTGATATCTTACGATATTTTTTCAGGTATTATAGGCTTCAATGAGTTACTGCGCAATTCAATGAGTTACTGCGAAAACTTTAAATATACAATTTAAAGCAGTCGTGATAAGATAAAATTGGTGAAGAAATACTTTGGAACATAAACTTTATAATATGACAAAATATCAGCTATTTCTCTCATTGTCTATAGTTCATTAAATTTATACATACACTTAATATGATGTACAAGTATTTTTCTCTAAACAATTATTTATTAGTTCAGGACCGGCAGCCACATATATACACTTCATAGCGAAATCTAAAATACACTACACAGCACAAAAAGATAAATGTCACGAGCGTTCATTTCTTTAAATATTTACAATAGATTTACTAAATTATTTACATTATAATAATTTGTAACTGTATATTTCAAATATTTCATGTTCGGCTAAAATCGGATATGTAGAAAACCAAAAAACTGTTACCACAAAGCAATTCGTACATCTTATCCATTATCGGAACTTCAACTGTATCTATAAAAACGTTGTTTCCAATACGTATGAAAAATTTTACGATTACTATTTTCAAAACGGAACATTTCAGAAAAAAATGGATCATGGTAAATTAAATAAACAAAACGATTCTGATCAAATAAATGTAATATTCTTTTAGATTATTAATATCAAACCTATCAAAAATTATTTTAACAGTTAACTTACTTTTTTAACTGTAACGTGCAAGTTAAAAAGTAAACATTCTATTTTCGTTTGTAATTAAAATGTTCTATGTTTAGATTGTAAGTCGAATTTCCAATTATAATTCATTAGCAACTAGAAGTCAATATTTCAGATGATGGCAGCTATTATTCGATCTTTATCATCCATTTGTTTTAAATATCCAAAATACAACTCGTCATTTTTAAAGACCGTTTCAAAATCTACAAATTTTCACGAAACATGTTTTAGGGTATGTAATTGTAATAATCTATAAATTAATAAGAAGAATCCGAATTCTTATCAACTTAATAATATTTTCATGTAATAATCTCTTTAATAAAAAGATGTTTTATGTTATATTGCATTCGGCAAATTTATTACCAAGATCTTCAAATGAAAAATGCAAGAGAGAGAAACTACACGTCCTACTAGCAGCAAACGAAAAAATTGTGAAAATAAAGAAATCTTTCTTATCTAAGATGTTAATTGATTTCGCATTTGCTGATATGTTAATTCAGTTTCCCTGTAAAAGATTTAACGAAGTTAATGTTTGTAGGTAATTATATAAAACAAATAGAATTTTAAACAGTTGGAAAAAAATTAAATTAGAATGAACTTTAGCATGTAGATATGTATAATAAAGTGTTGAAAATTTATATATTTATAACTTTAAATACATCTTGCATTGAAAAGAATTCTATATACCGTGGCTCCCAAAAGTGTTCGTACACTAAAGAAATTTGCAGAAATTGTGTTCTATACTTTTTACTAAAGCATTTTATTAGTTGGGTTTTTTTTTAATTAGCATCTTTAAATAGTTCTTAATAAAACTGAACAAATATTTTTATAAAAAATCAAGTAGTATTTTTCTAAAAAATAAATAAATAAAAAATGTCACAAAATTAGAACACAAAAGTCTTCGTACATCCAAACATTATTTATGTAAATTCATCATAAAAATATCTTTTGCGGCTTATTTTTCTTCTAATTGAAAAATACACTAAAATCGTTTGATTTCAGTATTTAATATCACAATTATTTATTCTATTTACTTTATTCTTAGATATGACGCGCATTCATAAAGAAACGAGTTTAGACATACCAAAATTAATTATATTTCATTTTAAAGCTGGAAAATCAATTAGAGGCATTGCAACTATAACTAATCTACCTCATTCAATGGTACAAAGCATATTAAAACGTTACAGAGAGGGAAAAAGGATTGCAAACAAGCCTCGTAATGGTCGCCCTCAAATTCTGTCATCTAGAAGTCAAAGAAATATTGTGAGTAAATTTCTAAAAAAATCCACGTCTGAGTGCAATAAAGTTTACTTCACAATATAATGAATCAAATGGAACTTCTATTTCCTGTGAAACTATTCGTAGAATTCTTCGGAATGCTGGTATACATGGCCGCTCTGCACGAAGAAAATTCTTTGTAAGTCAGAAGAACAGAATTGCTAGGCTTAAATTTGCCACATCTATGATAAACCAGCCAGAGAGCTATTGGAATTGTGTCTTACTTGCAGATGAAAGTATGTTTAACATCTTTGGGTCGGATGGGAGAATCATTGTATGGAGGGAAAAAAAAAAACGAATAACTTAATCCCAATAATTTAGTTGGAACAGTAAAACATGGCGGTGGAGGTGTCATGGTTTGGGGGTGTATGTCAGCAGCTGGAGTAGGCAATTTAGTATTCATTGATGGTATAATGGATCATAGAGTTTATATAAATATTCTCAATAATAATTTAAAAGTGTCAGCACAAAAATTGGGCATTTTAAACAACTTTGTGTATTACCAAGACAACGATCCTAAGCACACGGCCATGAATGTTCGTCTTTTTTGCCTCTATCATTGCCCTCAAACCCTTAAAACACCAGCTCAATCATCGGATTTAAACCCTATAGAACATATTTGGAAAGAATTAGAGGTGCAAATAAGAAGTCACGACATTAAATCGAAAATTCAACTGAAAGCAGTAATGATCGAAGAATGGAACAAGATTGGTGCAGAAGTAACCGACAGTTTAGTTAAATCTATGCCCAAACGTTTAAAAGCTGTTATAAAGAATAAAGGATATCCTACTAAATACTAAACATTTATAAAAATTTAGAAAATTTCATATTTAGGGATGTTTTTTTAAAGTGTATGATCACTTTTGTGTCCTATTTTTGTGCAATTTTATTTATTGTCATTTTTAAAAAAATAATTTGCATCGTAATTAAAATTTATTCTTCACTGCTTTATTAAGAACTGTAAAAATATGCTATGAAAAAATTTTCATGTAAAAGTAAGAATATATAATGGTAAACAATGAGGTTTTTAATTGATTCTTGTTGGTGTACGAAAACTTTTGGGAGCCACTGTATAAGCTAGCATCAGATTTTTTAGTTACAATTTGTGCTACAACAGATTTGTACATTTTATAAATAAAAATGTAATAATTGATATTAATCTATATTTTAAACTATTTTCTTGATCACTTCATCTTTATTTATTCCTGAGTTATGTGGGCTGATCTGTTATTGATGAAAACATGGTATCGGCAAATTCTTTTCTAAAACTATCTAAGCTAAAAATATTTTCTCGCTGCCTCATTTTCCTACTTTTATCTTTGCTAATCAATTATCTGATTCTGCATCATGGCTTTGACAAAGAATCTTGGTAACTCGACTATTTCCTTAAAATTATAAAAAATAAAAATTGAATGCCCTATTTCTGAATGGAATTGAAATATGTCCATTTCTTTAAAGAATATTTTACTTATGTGTGCTAATAAACTTTAAAATATATTAAATAATTTTCTAAATTCCGTCTTGTCTGTTTAATAATCGAGAACATTTCATTTTAATTTGTAAAATAACAAATTGTTTTTGTGCTGTTATTAAAATGACTATATATATGTGTTAGTGCAGCTATATTGGCCATTCACTATTTGAAAAAGTGTAGATACTTATGGATCAGATAGTCTTAAAATTTTTCATTCACATTACATACTATAAGTTTAAACACACATAAATATCTATAATGTTAGTGGGTGTAATAGAATAAATATTTAAATAGGACAGAGAGCAAGATGCTTCTAATTCAGAATAATTAAATGCTTTGGTGACATCATTTGAAGAATATGGTACTTTTCTGAGCAACTAATTAAATCCGAAATTTCAGTTATTATTGTTTCTTAATGATATTTTGAGGGATCATTAAAATATCTCTATTTATAGAAATATCAGAATTAAAGAAAATGTCTACAATTTTCCTGATAGGATTTTTGTACAAGAAATGAGAATGCCGAGTTTTAACATTACCATAATCTTCTAAATAAATTTTCTAAAAGCATCTCCAGTTTAAACAGCAGATTTTTATCACTATTATTATTAAAAATTTGTATAGCCATAAGAAATTATTAACTTTAAATTTGAATATAAAATAGCTGCATGAACAAAATTTAAAAAGGCATTTTTATTTTCCATCTTGTATTCTGAATTGTAATTATATTTTAAGTATATAAAAAAATATCAAGCCTTTCAATAGAAATTGAGCATCTCTCTCTCTTTGTGTGTGTGTTCTTTTAGTGTAAAACTTTACATGTTGTGTAAAAATTTCTAAAGATATTTTATGTCTTACCTCTTTTTTTTTTTTTTTTTTTTCCTTTAGAATACTGAATAAATATACAAATTTTGATTGACAAAAACCTGATAATTCTGACATTTACTCTTGAAAATAATCATTCTTTATAGTAATATTTTGAAATTTAAAGTTTGTTCACCTTTTGTATATTCTTGTATATAAAGTATATCACGAGAAACTATTATAATTGCCAAAAAATATTAAATTAAAATTTTGATAAATCTCAACATTTCAGAAATCGTTGAATCTAAAAACACTTTTTTTTGGGGGGGGGGGAATTGTGTCTGCCTGTTTGTAATCATGATAATAATAAAAAATTTTAAAAATAAACCTTGGAATTTAATGAATAAAATATAATATCTGGATTTTACACAAAGTTTGTATATTGTGAAGAAGTCTGTCTTCCCAACTAGATATGGACATGCTAACTAAATGAAAAGAACTAGATTTATAAAATTTAATACACAGGTTTAACATCTCAAGTGTAGATTCATATCAAATTTGGAATCAAATCTATCTAGGGGTGAACTGTATACTAATTAATATACTTGTGTGTATATGAACAAATATACTTGTGTATATAAAATATACTTTTGTACATAGCAATTCAAAAACATAACTTAAGTAAATGAAATTTAGTATCCAAAATACAAATTCTCGTAAAATTTTGTATTCACTATCAGTCTATATTTTTGCTTGCATGTAATGCAATATCTTAAAATAAATGAGTATGTGATCTTCTAAATACATTTGTAATTTTATGTCAAATTTTGGTTTCAGATGAGTAGAGAAAAAAAGGGGGTATCCAAAATATATATTCAATTTTCTGGTACTTGTCTATTAATCACACACCAATGTATTCCAATCTTCTGAAAAGAATTAACATAGATCGCACATTAGGGTTCATGCTTAAAAATCAATATTTCCTAACTTTATTCATCTCCGCCATGATATGCAGATATTGATTTTCTATACAATAGTATAAAACACATAATTCTGATGGGTGGGACTCTGAAAATTAAAATTTGTGAATTTATGCTGTTTATAGCCATAAATGGGAAGGGTGGAGATAAAGCCTTTACTGGAGAGCATGCAAAAGAATTTTTGTATCAACATTTGTGCTAGTTTTTTATGTTATTATTTTAAAATCTGATTTGAAGTATTTTCAGGCCTATTTGGAAGTAAACCTCATAATTTTCGACCATGGTCGGATAATGAGGATTGCCCTAGAGTCAGCACCCATTTCTCCAAATTTATAATTACAAATGAAACTTACAAACATATCTCAAAATTATTTTGGAGATTGACATTATTACATCGATTTTTTTTATTAATGATATTGATATTAAATTGCTTTATTAGTATTGCTTTAAGAAAAATTTTAATTTGCTCTGATGGTGTATTAAAATCATCTTATTTGATGGCAAATCATTTAAGCATGGAGCACAAAATATTCTATGGGAAAAGAAAAACAAAACTATTGCACACATCTGAAATTAATATATTTTCTGACCATTATTTAGAATGCTTGTTTATGCTTAAATTGTATTTTTTTATTTTCAATCTATTCAATGTGTTGATTTTTTTGTGATTTTTAATATTACTTTAATATAATTATAGTCTGAAAGTACAACTCAGCAGATTCCGAAATTAGAAGAATTTGACAAACCCCAATTTCCTGGCTCTCAATCTCGATGGACTGAAAAACTGGAATTTGTTCGAGGAGATATTTATGATGGAATTCCAGTTTACAGAGTTATGAATCGGGATGGCAATATCATTGATCCATCCCATGATCCAAAAGTAAGAAAATCTTTCTTTAAAGGTTAATTCAGTCTTCATTAGATCATTCCACGTAACGTTAATTTGCTATCCCAGCAGCCTATTTGAAAGCGAGTTAAATTTCATTTTCATGGATAAATTAAACACATTTCCATTATCCATTTTTTGGCAAATCAAGACAAATTTCTACTGGCATATATCGTCATTAACCAGATTTTAAAATCAAATTTGCTGTCATTTTAACCTTTAAATACATAGTAATGTAAATTTGCATCGTAACTTTAAGTCCTCATGTCTCTTAATATAGCAACCTTTGCATTTTTTTAAATTTTAATTTTATCAGAATTATTTTATTATTTGCAAACATAACTAGAATCTTTAGTAGTTTTTTTTATCATCTGTAGCAATTTTCATTGTTGACATGCTATCTGAGTACAATTTCATTAGAAATTACTATTATTTATATAAAAAGTAACAAAAACATACAGGAAAAAATATTCTTTGGATAGAAACCAAGTAAGAATAATGAAAATATTTTTGCATATACTGATAAATTTAAGCAAGAAAATTGTTTCTTTTTTTGTGTGTGATGTAAAAATACATCAATATGGTAATTCAGTTCTACAGAAGTTAATTAAATCTAGAGGGTCATCTCATCCTTTTCCATCTGTGGATGTACAAAAAGATTCGTTGGTCACTGACATATGTTTTCAAACAGACGGAGGTGTAAAATTCCATTATAGAAGGATACCACATGCAGTGGTCATATAGCAGATACAATATTCTTTTATGTTTAAATGCTAAAAATAATAGTTTCATAGATTTTTATGTTTTGTAATGTAATGAGAATTATTTGATGTTTGAAATATATTATAATACGCATTAGATTTGTAGAACTCAAAGAGTGATTTTTCATCATGATGTAGAAACACATCAATATGCTTTTTTAAAAATTATAAAAAGTTCTTATGTTTTTTTTTGTATTTTTTTTTATTAACTACAATTATTTTGTAGTTGATATCAAGTTTCATTTATTAGAATGAAATATTCATGATTAATATGCTAAAATTTTTTGTTCCTTTTCTTTTCTTAAAACTGTTTTGGGAGGAATGGAAATATTCTGCAAGTAATATTAATCTGTTGATATTTCAAGTTGCTTTAAAACTGTTTTGATATATAAAAATGGTAGAGTTTTAAAAAAAGATTTCCTACTAATTTGTGTTTAAAAAATTAATAAAACCAAACAAAATATAGAGAGATTTCATTTTACTTCACAATTATCTTAGTATTTTTAACATGCCATATATTTCTATTTATAAACCAAAAGTGCGTTTATTCCTCAAAAATTTAACAAAAAATTAAAATCTTGTATATAATCTCTAATTTAGAAAAAAAAATTAATCATGTAATGTTCAAATGCCACAAGGACAAAAATATCTCTGAACAGGTAAAACCAGTGGAATATTATATAAATAAATTGCTATGCATAAAATGCTAGATGACATGAATGATAGTTTTAACTCTGTCAATCGTATCTAAAACTTGTACAATTTTTCTTTCATTGGTTGTCTTGTATACTATCTGTTGCACCTAATCTAGTCTTATTTTCTGGCCCATTTTATTTTTTGTTTGAAAAATAAAAAGGCAATTGAAATTCTTATCCATCAGATTTTGTTTATCATTTTTTCATACCATTCCTTTACCCAGGTGCAAATTTTACTAACATCACATATTTTGTTTTGGAAATAACACAAAAGATTAGCAATAAGGAGCAATTTTAAATATAAAACAACAACAACAAAAAACTCATTGCATTAAAATTACTTTTTTATTTAACTTAAGAAATATTTACTATAGAAGCAAAAAAATGCAAACATAAGGCACTTATCTCTTGCACCTAGCTAGTAAAAAAACTATCCACGTTTTTTTTTTTTTTTTTTTTTTTTGCAACATCAGCAGATTTGTATATAAGTCAATCCCATAATTTAATTTTTAAAAAGTTCAAAACATGTTTGGTTCATGCTTGGAAATATACAGAAATTTAAAAAATGTTATTGATATCTCTACTTTACATTAAAGTTACAAGTTTAACAGGTTTGTGTAATATTTTATTAAATAGTTTCTGCTTATATGGAGCAGTTTACAGTGAGTAAAGAAATGAAAATAAATCAGTAAAAAGGAAATGTTGAAAATTAAATCTTAAAAAAGTTTATTTATATAAAAGAGACAATGTATTTACAAATAAGAAATTGTTATGCTACTGATTGTGTTATTTATATATATATAGATTTCAATATTGTATTAATCCCCCCCCCCTTTCAGCTTAGTCAAGAAATGATCACCAAACTTTACAAGGGCATGACTTTGTTAAATACAATGGACAGAATTTTATATGAATCTCAAAGACAAGGGAGAATTTCTTTCTACATGACAAGCTTTGGTGAAGAAGGAACACATTTTGGTAGTGCTGCTGCTTTAGATCCTCAAGATATGATTTATGGGCAATATCGAGAAACTGGTTAGTAAAAGCTTCCCAAAAGAATTGATCTCGGCATTTCTTTAAAACACTTTTATCATCTTCACTTCTAATAACTTTATATATATCTTCTGCAGTTGTATATATTTATTTTAATGTGTATACACTGAACTTTGGCTGCATCGTAACCGCCTTGTAGCGCTACAAGACAAGGCTGGCCAAAAGCAAGCCTAAATTAAATTCTTTACTTTTATTTGATCACATATTCTTTATTTCTTAAGTTTATGCATTATCTGAATAAAGAACATTTCTGGATTAAATAAATGAATATATTTTTGTTTTTTAAAAAAACATTTAGATGTGTCAGAAAGTTTCAAAATTAAATTTTTAAACAAAGAATTAAAAAAAGCACAGAGTTGTATTTTCAGTTATTAATGATTAGCCGTCTCATTAAGACAATCTACTTGGCTGTATTATTGTTAGCTTTGAGAAGTTTTGTAGTGAAGTTTTTATAATGATGTTATGTGCATGCCTATATTACATACTTACCTGTATTTAATATACTTTTGATGAGCAAAAGATATGTTCAACAATTTTTAATCTCAAAATATTAACCCATTTTCATATCATGATTTCTGATCTCTGCTGTTTCAAATACATCTGTGTTGTTATATGATGGTACATTACTGTGCTAACTTAGAAACTATTTAATAACCTGTATTATAGATTGGCATGTGCATGTATAAGTAATTATTCCAAAGTAACATTCTATAATGTTAGCACATCTGCATTACTTTGCTGACTGAGTTATAAAATTGTTTTCTCTATAACTGCAAACACTACTCTACAGTGCTATTTGTGTGAATTCAAAGTGCTTATCCTTTTTAGTACATCTTCACATGTTGATTAAATTAAAAATTGTTTTAAATAAAATAAAATTATTTCTTTTCTCATTGTTTGACAGGTTTGATATGCATGTGAATTCATATTGCAAATTATTTTTTATTATTAAATTCTTTTTAAAAGCCTGTCTTGCAGGAATTACTTTGTTGTCTCTGTTTAAAATTATTGCTAAACTTATGCAACAATTTTTTAGGAAATTTTTGAAAATAAAAAATAAATATTAATAATATTAATTATTCAAAATATATATTTATTGATTTATTATGTAATTTATCTCGGTACTGTATTATTTAGTACAAAGAATTATTCTTAACCAATACAGAATACATATACACACCTATACATGGATAGGATAAGAAAGATATACTTTGGATAAGAAAGTCAAAATTTCATAAATGTGATTCTGATTATGGAAGTTTTAAAATATATTAAAGATTAATTTGATGGAAATGGTTTATATATCCTAGTGATTGATTCTGTCTCTAATATTCATTAACTTTATTTTAATTTTATGAAATTATTTTTAATATTTATCTTTAATAATGGTTTTTCTCATTTCTCTATAATTTTTTCTCTAGTACAGATATTTTATTGTTCATTAAAAAATAAATAATAAGATTAAAATTAAAAAGTCCGACTATCAGACACTGTAAAATCATGTGATTTATATGATATTTATAACATATGCTTTTACTTTGAAAATAGGTGTTTTAATGTATAGGGGTTATACATTAGACCAGTTTGTTAATCAGTGTTATGGAAACAAGAATGATATTGGTAAAGGACGCCAGATGCCAGTTCATTATGGAATCAAGGCTTTGAATTTTGTATCAATATCATCCCCTTTGGCTACCCAAATGCCTCAAGGTTAGTTTATTTTCTATCTTATGTTAAAGCTATCTTTACCTGTTATTCTTAATGTTTTAATGAAATTTTTTTTAAAACTTTTTTAAATTATTTTCATTTTATATATTTAATAGGATAGGAATATTGACTTTTAGAAAAAAAAATTACTCCTCTAATAAATTTTTTAAAAAAATTATTTACTATTAGAATGATGAACAAACAACTGGTCTTAAAATTTTATTAGGGTAATTAAATAGTAACATAAATTTTCTTTATTGCTTCCTCAATAGTATATTTATGACCATTCCTGATTTGTTACTATTTAAATATTTAAAAAAATTTGTTCCGTATTAATTAATTAATGTATTAAAATTCATATTTATTAATGTGTTTATCAATAAATGCTAACTTTTAAATTAATTTTTTGGAGGGGGTTGAAGTATACACATCTATCAGATGTTAGTTTGTTTGATTATTGGGAATATCAATCAACAAATTAGTTTGCAAAGCATTAAGAAAGGCCTAACTTTCAATACAACTTTTTGTGTGTGTGTGTGTGTTAGAACAAACCCTACATCATCTTTAAAGGATGTATATGACAATTTATGCTGTTGTAAAACATTCCTTTACAAATGATGGCCTGATGAATGAAAGCTTTTTGTATATAAGCTTAACAATATAAGTTTTCAAATTTAAATCACATTCTTCTATATCATTCAGATGAAGAAGAAATGCATATCAAATTTTGAGTTAGCTAACATGGTACTAACAATTTAAACTTTTTAAAGTGTTTCTGCAAATCTTGCAATTTGTTCCTTTGGAATTACTTTAAAAAAACCATTTGAACTAACTAAACTTCACAAATTGTATCACTAATGTTTTTTTAATCAAAGACTCTGATAGTGCTTCAATGTTTCTTGAGGAAAATTAGACTATTTTGAACAACTTTAGCAATAATTGAGGGGAGGGGATTTAATTTTGGGAAGGGCTTCATTTTTGTTACTTAGGTATAGTTTAGTTTCAAAGTTATCTTTCTTAAATATATTGATTTAAAACCTGGTGATTATTTTATAACTACCCTGTGTATTAATAATGTACTAATGACTGAAAATTTCCCAAAAATTTATAAATTAACTTAAACGCATGACAATTTGACTAGCTGTGAGTATCAGTCAAACCATGCAGTTCTTTCTTGTAATATTTGTATTTTCTGAAAATTATCTTTTTTAGATTGTATTAAGCCTCACTAAATTATTATTATTCATAATTCATTATATTATCTTTCTTCTAATCAGATTTCTTTAACATTAATCATTTTTATAGCACAAATAAAGAATCCTTAAAAGAAGAAACATTTAGGATATAAGTTCATAATCAACAAAATCGTAATTTCTGAACCCATGTTCACAGCTTGTGTCTCAGTTCACATAATATGGTCACACCATTCTTAGTTACATCTTATTCTTATGCCTGTTTTTCTCTGCTTTGAAGTAAAGGCTTTAATCCGAATTCTCGTGAATTGATTTCCAATAATTATTCTTAATTGGATTTGATTTAAATTTATCTTTTAATCGGTCAGCATTTGAGTTAAAGTAATGGTTGTTACATAGTTGAAGGCTTCCATTTGTTGTACATTTAATTCTTTTTTTATTTACATTTTTTCCCCTTTTTTAAATTTTATTTTAGCTGTTGGGTCTGCTTATGCTTTAAAAAGATCCCAAACAGGACTCTGTGTCATATGCTATTTTGGTGAAGGAGCTTCCAGTGAAGGAGATGCTCATGCAGCACTGAATTTTGCAGCTACCCTTAGCTGCCCAATTATTTTCTTCTGGTATGTTTACTTGAATATTAAAAAATACTTTTGTTGTGACAACTCTAATGTGTACAAGTGACAAATGTAACAATTCTAAATTTGTAAAAGTGTATGAAATATAGATATCTCATCTCATGAAGTTGACATGAGGTGGCATTATTTGACTTATACCATTTGCTTGATTTCAAATCCCCCCCCCAAAAAAAGGAAATTTTTCAGGAAACTCTTAATAACTGTTTAAAATACCCACTAAGAGCACTAATTAAGTATTTTAAAATGTTCACTAGGAGCACTATTCCCCTGAATAATACTCCTGTATTTATAAGAGGTTTCTCTCTCACTTCCTCCTACCAGAATTGAAATAAATCACATTTTCCTTAGGGCTTGATGTTGATGTTGTCATGTCCGCTTTACAACGGAAAGGGGATTGCAGTAACTTCTGAGGATAAAGACTCCCTGAGCACCAAGGGCAGAAGTCTGACATTTAGCTCATATGAAGATGACACACACATTCGCTTCTGTAACCCCTTTTTACAAGGAAGCGCTTTCACATACATCACAGATAGAAAACATAGGAAGAACAACCAGGGCTTGAAACTGGGACGCCCAGTTCACGGGGAAGATGTGCTAATCCTAAGCTAGGACGGCGGCATTAGGACTTGATTTTATGATGTTTTTTAACCAAGTCAATAATATTTTGGCTGCTGAGTAGATTATAACCATATGAAATTCATTATATTAGTAATATGTAGCAATAAAAAATGATTTGCATTTAAAATTTATTTATTCTATTGCAGCCGTAACAATGGATATGCTATATCTACACCTACACATGAGCAATACAAGGGTGATGGAATTGGTAATTTTTTTATAAAATAATACTTTTATTGTTTTATATATATATCTCTTAGTAAATATTAATCTTAATAACTATCCCCTTACTCAATTAGAATTTCTTCTCATAATTTTAAAATTTTATTCATATTAAATTTCATACAAGCAGAGCTTTTAGAATTTGACCATTTTAAAATTAATTAATAATGTTATTAAAAGCTGCAAGTCAATGAAGAAACAATGAAATATACATTTCAGAAGTATTTTGAATATTAGCTTTTGTTTATATTCTGCACTTTATTGAGCTACAGAATTTTCAAATATTACTCAATATTTAGAAACTATGTTAACACATTGCATTCCATAATTAATTCGGTAATATTTCCTAGCAGGGTTGCAACATGTTTTCTGAAATTCATATTGACATTAAATATGTTGTGTGATGTATGATTTTGTTAAAATGTTTTAATTCTATCAGTTCTTAACTCATATTGAAGTTGCTCACAGATGATTTACATGCCATTAACATATTTTATTATTTTATGTCTACTAAAATTACTCTTTGAGAGATGTTTCTCTACAAACTACAATATCAGACACCCATATAAAATACATTGTAGTGTTGTAATAAGTAGTGTAGTAATGCAATAAAATTATGAAGATGAAAATGCCTATCACCTACATGTGTGCAACATGGCTGTCTGAAGAAAATGTCACACATGTGTGTAACATGACACTTAAGGCATTAAAAAGTTATTTTTAGTCCCTTAAAGATGTAAATTTTGATTTATAATTTTGCTTTTCTCAAAGCTGCTAGAGGCCCTGCCTATGGTATCCCTTCTATTAGAGTTGATGGAAATGATATTTTAGCTGTTTACAATGTCACAAAAGCTGCTCGTCAATTAGCTGTTGAGGAATCGAAACCAGTATTGATAGAAGCTATGACTTACAGGTATAGTTTTACTTTTTCTTGATTTTCTACTTTGTATTTGGTTTTATTGTTTTGAATTATATTATATATATTATTCTATTTTACCTTTATAAATTTTGTGTTATTATAAAAATAAATTATATATTTAAATTTTATTAAGTAAAACAAATAGAATTGTCACTTGAAGTATACTTCAAAAAATTTGTTACATGAAAGCACATTAAATAATTAGTATATACATTTTGATACTAATTTTTCTTCAATAATATCTTGTGAATTTAATAAAAGAAAATACATGACTGTTTGATTTATTTTAAGCTATATAATTAAGAAAATAAATATATCGATGTTTTACATATATTTTTATATTTAAAAATATTGTGCCTTTATATTATGAGTTGTTGTTTTTTCTCCCTTAAAGGATCCAGAAATCTAAATCCAAAAATGACGATAATATATAAAAATTTGATAAATTGCATGCATATGATAAAAATGCAATAATTTAAGAAATGAGATGTCAAAGTATAGCCATTAATAAATATGCATGAAAAATATGCAATTTTTTTTTAATTAAATGCTTTACCTGGAAATATTTATCCTCTTTCTTAAGCATGTTAGTGAGGAATTCACTTTTTTTTGCCATTAATTATTATTAATTAATAATTTGGACTAATGACAATGCTTAATTTTGTACATTTTTATGACTTTCATATTCATTTGTCTTTATGTGCAACCTTAAACTGCTCTATAAACATTTTTAAAATATATTTTCAAGTGAATTTTTGTCTTGAATTCACTATTTGTATGCTTTTCCAAAAATATAGACTAGTTGTCCATGTAACTGAAAGAAATTCATTTTTATGGAGTCAAGAAACATATTTAAGGAAATAGAAAAGATTCAGAAATATATTCCATTATTTGATGTCTATAAATGAAATTTTATTTATATACATAAGTCAAGGATCAGTTGTTATAATGAAATTTGTTCCTATATTACTAAAGTTTTATTAATTTTAAAAATGAAAATATTTTTTTTTTGGATTTTGATAAAAAATAAATAATACTAAAAATTGCATACAGAAAATAAATAATTCAGATGCATATCCAGAAAATTTTAACCATTAAAATTCTAAAGAAAAAAATGTTTTTTTGGGTGCAGAATTACCTCCTCCCATAAAAGAAAACAATACTTTAAAAATCCATAATTTCTAATTTGAGTTCATATTATTTTTAATCTTTTAATAATTTCTACATACTTTTAAAATTTGCATGAATTGATAATTTAATTAATTTAAATAAGTAATAATTTCAGAACAGTATCTATTGAATGGAAAAATACATGAGTGACAAATTTGTAATTTAAATTATAATCTTAAAATCAGCTTTTATGATACTTTTTTAAAGCTGCTGTAGCTTGGTAGTAAAGGTTTGGCTTTATGACCGGATAGTTCTGGGTTTGAAACTCAATGCTTCTTAAGAATTCCTTATAAATTCGTCTGTGTCTAAAATTTTCCCATTGGTGTGATACAGAAATTTGGATGGGAGTGTTGACTCAGCCTTCATTTAACCACAGTTTAAAATTATGGTTCAAAAAATTCATTCCAAAATTATACCTTTATTGCTTTTAAATGGAATGTTAATCTAATTCAATCATATCAACTTCTTTTCTTTCTTGCTATTTTTAAGATATTAATTATTTACAGATATTTATTTTACACCAAATGCTTTAATGCAGTTATGCTTTTTTTTTTTTTTCCTAGAATTGGCCATCACAGCACTTCTGATGATAGTAGTGCTTACAGATCAGTTGATGAAGTGAGATTTTGGCATCAAAAGGATCATCCCATATCACGTTTGAGGAAATATATGGAAAATCAGAAATGGTGGGATGAAAATAAGGAAAAAGCTTGGAAAGAAGAGACTAAAAAACAAGTAATTTTTTTCCTTGAGTTTTATTTTATTTATGACATTAATCTCATAGTTTTATCTAAAAGAAATAATTTATATAATAAAGCAATATAATATACTAAAATAACTCAAATTATCCAAATATTTAAATTATAGAAAACTTTAAATTTTAATAAAATAATTGTTTTAAAATTAAAAGTAATAGTAAAAATTTATTTTTTATGTTAATTGACGTAAATAATGTGTTGTAAGTACCAGATAATTTATCAAATAAGGTAATGATAATTAAAGTATTTAATAATTAAAATTTTAATAATAGAGTACAACAAACTTTTAAATTAAAACATAAAATTAACATGTAGCATAACATTAACAGAATTGTTTTCTTTTAATGATGTATTTTTTATTGAATGCAATATACAACAGAAAACTTTATCACCTCAATCCATCCTCTAGAATCCAAAATAATTATTTTTCATCCAAAACTAAACATTACCATTTCTTCCTTATTATATAATTTGCCTTCAGGCCTATTGCATGAGGTATTAAGTATGAGACTTCCTCCTACTGATGTTTTAAAAGGAAGTACCAAAATGTGTATGTCCTTGTCATGAGGCCATGATTTAAAATTACATAGGTTCCAAAACAGCCCTCATTTTATGTTGATGATTAAATCCTTACATAACTAATCCTTTTATTTTTAGCATTTGAATGTCATCCATTTTGAAGATTTATTACATTTTAAGCAAAGATTTATAAATGAGAAATCTTGGTGTATATTTTAATCTATGTGATTTTTATATAACTGACAATGATGATCTGTCTCTAGGTTATGCAAACTGTGGTTAAGGCAGAAAAATTGAAAAGAGCTCCTATTGATGAAATGCTGAAAGATGTCTATGATGAGATGCCACCTCATTTGAAGGAACAATTGGATGCCGTCAAAGCTCATGTGGAGCAATATCATGAACATTATCCTGTGGATAATTATGAAAAAGCCTAAACAACTGTTGAATGTGAAATGTTGCATTTAAATTTTTCTATCAGTGCCATTGTACCATATGGTTTGTGTTCATTATTTTATATTACAGAATTATATTTTTGTACAGTTGTAAATAAACTGTTATTTTTTTCCCCCAATCTGTGTTAAATTGGAAAAAATGAAATAAAATTTTGATATTGCATCTAAGTTGTACATTTTTTCTAAGTGCCTGAATATCAAACATCTTATTCATAAATGTGGTTGATAATTAAAATACTAATTAAATTTATTGGTGTTTGAATTTTTAACAAATATGGAGTTTTACACAAATAATTGATTGTTTGTGGAAAGTTAAATATTGATAAATAATAACTACCATGAAATAATTTTGTGTATTTCATTCCAAAAATCTTCATATCATCAAAAAAAACAACAACGTTCACTTTTATTTCAATTTTTAGGTCACTAAAGTTATATCTGCATTTATGCTGACTAGTGAGGTCTGATGTTTTCTTTCAAATTACATGTTACAAAAAAAAATAATAAAAGTGCTCTATTCAGAATCTTGCTAGACCATCTTTAAACCCCTTCAGCCCCATAGGAGCATATATGTCTTCAAGATATTACCTAAGGTGAAATAAGCATTAAATTTATTGGAGTGCATGTCATATTGATTTCTTGAGATTTCAGACTTTACTTTAGAGTAACTTTTTTCTTATAGATTGCAAAAAAGTGCTACCAGTTTATCTTTTTTCTATCATGTCTGACAAAGATTAAAAGTTTATGTATTCTGGCAGGCCATTTATGGTAAAGATTAGATTATTTTTGATAAAGGTTTTTAGTAAAAATAAAATTTTTTGTTTTGTTTTGTTCTTTTACATCTATTTTTGCTGAATCAAAGCACTTTATTTGAAACAAATTGTATTTTCATCATAGGTCTTGGGGAGGGGGGGGGGAGGGATAGTACATGTATAGACCAACCCTGCAATTGCCCTTACAAATTATTATTATTTTGGCAGAATATTGCTATTTCTATTTTATTTAACCTAATTGAACCCTAATTTACTATTTATTTATTTATTTTGAAGAAGAAAAAAGCTGGTATTGAAAGGGTTAAAGCTGGATTTTATAGACTATGAAATTGTCTAGAAAACTGACCAAAACTCGATTATTTAATATGTGTTAGAAAGTCTGCTTGATTAAGAGATTCTGTGTAAAATATATTAAACAGGTGTGTGGGATATTAAGAACCAAAATAATCCAAACCTCAATTTTCTCTTATTTGAGCTAAATATAATGTTGAAATAAAAAAAAAAAGTATTTTTTTGATCAAGTGTATTAACCCTTTAAAGGGCCATTTTTTTCTAGTTATATTATGTGAAAATATTTTTAAGCTTGAAATTTGAATAAGAAAAGGAATTTATTTAGCTTATTTAATAAATTTAATTTGATTAATTAATTAATTTGGTTAATTAATAATTAAGTAACAAATCAAGACACATCATTTTGTGTAAGATAAAGAAGTAAAGCATCTAAGTTTCTGTCTTTCTAAAAAAAATTTTGTCAGCACTTATGCCAACCTACATAATTTCATACAAATATTGATAAATTTGGAGGGAAGCAATTTCTACTAGAGTTTTACCTTCCTTATTCTATGTAACATCTTTTATCAAATAGTTCTCAGTCAATGTTTATAAAACATGGTCATTAGCTTAATTTAGCCAAAAATATGAGATAATACCAGTCACTCTATTAGAACTAATATTTTCTTGATTTGGGCATATTCTCATAAGAACTGACTTTTCTTCGAAAAAAATCGTATTCAAAATAATTTATTTTCTTTCAGAACTTTCTCACATTTGAAATTAATAATTCTAACCAAATGTGTGTGCGTGTCTCCGCACGCACATGCACACATATATATATTACTAGCATCGCTAGTATTTCTAACCTTGAAATAGATTCTATTGCATTTTGTGAAATATTTCCGTACTCTCTGAGTTGTTATTTTTAAAATTTAGTTTTCTCAAATATGTTGAATTTACACTGAAATAAATATAGATTTCAATTGCTTCCATATACAACTGATAACTTGCCTACTATTTTTTGCTTACTCTGATATGAAGGGAAATCATAATAATATTCGAAACACTGAACATAAGATTTTAATGAATAAATACAAAAATACAATGTTTGATATTGCATTTGTTATAAATGGAATGAGCTAGATAGTTGAAATTTAGTATGCAGTATTTATAACCCCCCCCCCGACATGATGGACTATACTAAATAAAACGAGTCGAAAAAAAATGAATTTATTACTAAAGACTTATATATAAAGTAAGTTACACGCAGCCATTTATAAGATTTCAGTAAGTTCGCGCATGTGCAGAAGGAAGATTGTGCATGCGCTAAAAGAGCGGATAATAGCAAGTTCTTTCTCAACGGGACAAGTACTTGCTACTGCACAATTTCTGCACATGCGCGGTTTTATTGGATGGATTGTAGCTGGCTGAATGTAAACCCTACTTTAGTCTGGAAACTTCAGCCAGTTCTATTCAGAAAAGAGATGAAGACGCGCTGTAAGCCACGTTATCGATAAAGGAAGACGAGGGCCCAAGCCTATTGCAACAAATTATTCGAGTGGTTCGAAAGGGGAGATACTGGAATTCCAAGCAACGAACTGACCTATGTCAAAATTTCGATTTTGAATAGTAAATCCTAAAATATTCTTGCTCCATATTCTTTCCTTAAAAAAGAATTTATATTACTAATGTGGAACTTCAAAAGAATGTTAAAGCCCATTTCACAGTCGGAAATATTCTTCAAAGAGAGGATCAAAAACTTGATGCATCAATATGACAAATATCTGAATCTTTATGACAGTTATGTCAGAGACTAACCATGTTAAACGTAACTCTAGATAATAAATTCATTTTGTTCCTTATATTTAACTTTTTTTATGGCTCATCAGAGCTTGGGGAAAAAAAAAAAAAAAGAAAAAAAAACGGGCTAGTATTATTCAGATCTCTACCTATCAACATTTAAATGGCATCCGTCTAATCATGTGCATGTGAAGGCAATAATTAATTAATATTAAGAGTTTTGATTTTGAAAGATGTCATATATGCATGATACAATTTGAATATGATTATTGTGGTAAAATCGTAAATATGTAACGCATTTTAGACCAAGTTCATTTAAGAATCGATAGTTTATCGATATGTTTTTGTACATATACAAGCATTGCAACTTAAAATTCCAGCAAGTTAGATAAGAGAATTTTATCAAACTATCTAAACAAAAATATTGTATATCTTTAATCTAATTTTAAACAAGGTTTTTAAAAATGTGTTCAAGTTTAGGAACTGAGACAAAACGTTCGTTTTAAATTTAATTTTCGCCACATTTTTCTAAAACTCTATCACTATAAAAAAGAAAAAGAAAAAATATTAATTTTTTTTTTTTTAAGAATATGAATTCTTTCAATCAAGTAATTCAGATGGATAGGAAAAAAATTAGACTATTTTTTTCATTAAATTAATTTTTTTAAACAGTTACGATATCGATTAGAAAATTTTACCAAATATTTTCTTCTATGTAACACATACTTAACTTCAATTTCAAAAATGTCGCTTATATTAAAGAAAATTTAAGAGTATTTTTCCAAATTTACGCTTTTTAAAAGTTATTCTTAATATAATGAATCCATATTAATGCTTGAACATCGTGTAAGTCTTTTGAATATTTATAATTTCCTTTTAAATTGTTCCACTCAAATAATTAACTTTTTATTTAAAAGTGAAGAATCGATATTAAAACTTTCTCATTCTCTTCTCTCCTTATCCAGATGAAAATATGATCTATTTTGGATGGCCATCCCAACAATTTAAACCAATCAAGTTGGCCAACCACAGTTTTTTTCCAAGCGAAATTACAACATATTCAAATTCAATTAGAACCCTCAAAGACAAGTCAGCCATCTAAACCATAAAAACTGAATGACCGGACCGCCGCAACAGCAACATTGGAGGGAACTGTGGTTGAGTCCTAAGGGCCGTCACCGGCCACGGTACAACCCTCCCCGAAGAAAGTACGTCCCGTCATCGATGGGAGGAGTCAGATCCCCCACCTATTAGTGTACCCTCCAGGGTGGCGAGATCCAACCACCATGCCGGAAGCATCTCATCCTCATTTCGAGGTACCCCCCGGAGGGGTAACCCTCAAAGAAAAGTAAAAAATTGGAGATGAGTGGAATTTGGATGCCCGAAACTTTCTTGCGTGCTGCCTTATAAAGATTTATCCCATCTTACTTACACAAAATTGTGGATTTTGGACAGGGTAATAAACACAATGAGTGCTAAAATTTTCTTTTTTTCAGTCTGGCACATAAGAATTGTTTGATTCATATCATTGTCGTACAGTTGTTACAACAGTATGTATTAGAGACATATCTTTGACAATTTGTTTTTGAATTAATCGCTGGCAGACGGTTAATACATATGTACCAGAAAACCGAATATGTATTTTGGATGACTTTTTTTCCGATCGACTGAAACCAAAATTTGGCGCTGAACTAAAATTGTAGCCAAAAGATCACACATCAATTTTTATTTATTTAAGACTTTTATCATATTGACATGCATTCAAAAGTACAGATTAACAGAAAGATTTCAGAAATTAAATTTCAGTACAAAATTTTACCTATCTAGCTCTTTAAGTTTTGTATTTATCGTATTCACTTCTACTTGAATAAACCGATTTCCCATAAATGGATGTCACTTAAATTTGAAAGAAATCTGTATGTTTGATGTTAAGTTCATTGATCTGCTTAGCTCAAAGCATTTTTCAGTTATCCTGTTCACAGGCACACAGACATAATCCGAACCAATGAGGGGTCGCGGTGGCCTGGTGGTAAGGTCTCGGCTTCGGAACCGGAAGGTTTCAGGTTCGTGACCCGATTCCACCAAAGAAGTGTAAGGGGGTCTGTTGCACGTTAAATCCGTCATGACCAAACGTCCTCCCGCAGGTGTGGTGTGGAGAGGGGGTACCAGCTTAGGTGTCGTCCTCGTCATCTGACCGCAGTTCAAAATTACGAGGTCCGTCCCAAAATAGCCCTAGTGTTGCTTCAAACGGGACGTTAATATAACCAAACCAAACCGAATCAATGAGAGGAGTCTCCCCAAAACTTTCTCACTTATTCTCTAATAAATTTGTCGTGCCAGAGGACGCCTTACATGTCAATGAAGTACATTAGTTACGGAAATTTTAAGTTTCGGCATGAATTTAGCATTTTTACTGAATCTATCGTGCCATCCTTGGCGAGTTATTCGGCGATTAATCCCTGGCTTGCGTTAATCATATCCAAAATCGAATATGTGTTTTAGACGTATTTTTCTCAAACAATCGAAATAAAAATTTGACACAAAACTGCACTTGTAGCCACAAATTCTCATACAAAATTTGTATATTTAAGTCACTGCGTTTTTGAATTATGGCGTTTATTTATTCTGAAAGTCAACCCGTAGTTGGATTTTGTTGAAAATTTGGCAGGTATCAATAGTATAAATGTTAAATCTGTTAACTGAAACTTATCTACCTAGCTCTCTTCATTTTTGTAGTTATCGTGTTAATTTATATTCAAATAGCCGGACAAATAGACTTTCTCTGAACGGATTTTACTCAGAATTTGAAAGAAATCTGCATATTTGTTGTAAAGACCTTATAATAGATTTCTACCGTCTAGCTCATATTCATTTTTGTGTTATATTTGTGACAGACAAACAGGCGGACATTTTCCAAAAATGCTTTGTTTTTTAATCTCAGTGAGGTCTAAAATGACGAAATTCTTCAAAATCTGGAATTTGAATTTTTTTGACGATTACTATACTTTTTTTGTACTACATATATGAGAAAATAAAAATGTGTTTTTCGGACTCAAGGAAATCAGAAATGCTAAGATTCTTTAAAATCTCCAGTTTAAATTTTTTGACGGCTACAATACTTTCCCTTTGCATAACTCGTACATAAAAAATTAAAAAAGCAATAATCTTGTTTATTGGCAGGGATATTTTAATTCGACATATCCACCTTTAATTAGGGATTTTACTTTTTATTCTTAGTATTAAAAAAAACCATTCTTCTCGTTATCCTGATTAGTTAATAACGAATATTACCTCATTCTTTAATTATGACATTTACTCATATGTTAATGAATGAAACACTTGTAAAAGTACGTGTACAGGTGTTTTGTTCTATACAAAGTGCCATCAAAACCTCAAGATCTGTACACAAAATAAATCTGTACCTCAAGATCAATGCATGAAAATATAACCATTTCGAAACTTCATATTCTCCTTTGTTAATAGTATAAGAGATAACTGTTTTAGGAATGAGAAATTAAATTTTTTGAATATTTGAAATAATATTTTAAGGTCAGATAGACAAAAGTCCCAGTACGATGGCGACTTTAGGCGGTTATAATTTGACTCTGCACCGTTTGGCGTAGGCAACCTCTTACATTGCATGAGTATATTTTTCACGCTTTAAAGTTTTAGCTAATGATTTGTACTCTTTTAACTATCTTCACAAATATTCGGGAAATAGGTATCAATGAAGCTTCGATTATAATCTGCCATTGTCAAAGGCTGGATAATACAGTTCCGATCAACCAGATCGAAGAGAATTTTTTTCTTTAACTTTATATTTTTACTTACAAATGGTAAATAATCTATACTTATAATAAAGCTCAATGTGTGTGTGTGTGTGTGTGTGTATGTGTGTGCGTGTGTGTGTGTGCGTGTGCGTGTGTGTGTGTGTTGGCGCTCTACAGGCCAGACCATTCAACCTACAGCTACCAAATTTGGCACGTGTATACCTTGGAGGCCGGGAATGTGCACCTGGGGGTTATTTTTTCGAATTTTTAATTAGAATTGTATTTATTTAAAAATTAAGCGAAATTTCGACGTGTTTCTGCTATAACTTCCGAAAATATTACCGCACAAAAAAGATATTTACATGAAGTTAAAGATCAAAAATTTATCTTTTAAATGATACTAATGTTTTAATCTTAACATTAAATTTCTATTTTTAATGAATTTTTAAATAAATATTTTAACTATGTTTTTGAATAATTTTTTTCGTCGAAAATAAAAATGAGGATTAAGCACGTTTCGCATTCAGGAGAAAAAAATAGCTTTTTTCAAAGTGTTGCCATCACATTGATTAAAGCTCTAACTGAAAATAAATTAAATCTTTTTGGAAATGAAATCTGCAAAAATATAATTTTCGTCACGTGTCTGTAGGAAATGAAACAAATATGAAATATTATTTTTTCTAAAAAATAAATTCAAGAAAAATTCTTTTATGATCTTTTACACTCTCTATATTATTAATCCAATAAATAAGTTTTGTTTTAAGGCAAGTTTTGTTTAATATGAACAGGATATCCATTCAAATCATGGCCACACAGCTAATTTGTAAACCTTTAGTAAGACATCTGTTGCGACATAAATCGTAAATATTTTATTTAAAAGTAGCAAACGATTATTTTAATAATTATAAATTTTATTTTGTAAATAGTTGTGAGATTCAGATTGGCAACAGTGATATTTTTGGAACTTTTAATTTGTTGTTTAAAAACGATGCTAGAATTTTGAATGAAAATAAGTTGATGTAAATTTGATAATATTATCTATAATGTAATAAGATTTAGTTTCATAATAAGTTTGTCTGCATTCTATTTTTGTTGACGCACGAACACAACAGATTTATTAAAATGGTTTAAATAGAAAAATGATTATATTTTATGTAACTTAATTCAATAAATGCTCTAATAAATAACGAATTTTTGATTTTACATAAAGCTTCTGCTGTCGAAATCACGAATAACAAAATGCTCTTGAAACACTAATATTTTAAATAAAAAGAGTTAATTTCCATTCAACTAAATCAATCACTTAAACTGACTGATTTATGAAAATTTGAATATCACTATTCAATAAAAAAAAAGGATAATTTTAGATTTTCCATCGATCGTTTCAAAAAAAATATGCCAATCAGCGCGCAGGTTTCTAAGAATAATTGACCTAAGATTATGAAAATGTTGAGTTTTTCTAGATTTTTAACATTCGAAACTTCATAAATAAGTCTTAGTTGATCGTGGAAAATAGAAACATTCATTCATTTATTTAAAATTTGGTGTGTCCAGAATATTTCTCAGAATATGATACCTTACTGCATTAAATTTAGATTTCATAATTTTTGAAATATATTTATAGGCTGGAACAAAATATTATTATTGATTTCATTTCAATCCTTTTGAAAGCAAAACTAAAAACTGAATTTTATGCTAAATCTGAGAAATTTTTGTTGAATTATTCTTTGAGATATTACATAAATGATGAAAAATATTTTGTAGTTCACATAAGACATAAATACCGAGCGATTCTGTTTGCAATACTCATATTCAATAATAATAATAATAAATAAATAACAATAAAGATGATAAATAAAATAAAACGCTTGGTTTTATTAAAAAATATCTTTATATTAATTGCAATTTCATCATTTTCACTTTAAATTAAAGTTGACGTTTTACCGGAAATGACAACAAATTAGCAAAATATATAGAGTAAATTGAACGAAACGATCTAAACAACAGTATAAGTTTTGTATGACTATCAAAATTTGAAGATTAAAATTGTTTTGTTTGAGAATCTATTAAGAGACCAGTTACTTAAAATATTTAATTGAAAATTGTAGCGAGTGGTAATGTTGGCGAACCGGCTGGTAATAAATAAATAAATAACTTAAAATACTTAATAATAATACTTAATAATACTTACTTAATACTTAATAATAAATACTTAAAATATTTAATTGAAAATTGCAGTCAGTGGTAATACTAGCGAACCGGCTGGTCGCCAAAGGCGGCTAGTATACTATATAACTGTTAATGAAAATGATAAACCTTTATATAAAATTTGCCCAACTAATGCCAGCACTTTTTCTTCTCCAGCTTCACACTGAACAAGAAATCTGGAAAACGGTTTAATGAGACTATGATCGCCCTACGGGCACTTCAAAAAGTGGGATGAGAAATTTTTGGCATGGTGGTTGGGTCTTACCGCCCTAGTGGATCCAGAAATGGTGTGATGTTGGGTCTTACCGCCCTAGTGGATCCAGAAATGGTGTGATGTTGGTTGACCTCTACCAATGATGGGATATGCCTCTTACCGGAAGGGTTTCACAGTAGCCGGTGATGGACGTAGAGACTCAACCATAGTTCTCGCATTTGCTGCCGCAGTATTGATGTCCAGATTTATTAGGATAAGTTTCAGATGACTGATTTAATTATTTTTTATGTAATACGCATTAATTGTAATTCCCGAATTATATTACATATAAATGCAACTAAATACGAATTTAAAATATGTAATAATAAACTATCTGACTAGGTTTTTAATTATAGAAATATGTACGGGTACTATGATGAATTATATACGTATATCATACCAACCGTTTTTGGCTATCAACTTGTTTACTTGTTGTTGTTTTCTCCTGTAAATAATTCAGGTAATTAGCTTTTAATAAAGGAAGAAAATTACAAAATGAAATATTTGATGCAACGGGTTTGAATTTTAATTCAAAAAATGAATTCTATTGTTAAAAAGTGCACAAAAAATATTTTTAGAAAACTAGCAAAATTCTGAAAAATTTATTGGTAATAAAATTCGTAGACATTAAAATGATATATATATATATATATATATATATATATATATATATTTTAAAAGGGTGCAAAAATTAGTTTTATTCAACAATATTTTGAAAGTTAGCTCGAAAAACCAAAAGAGTTCAATTTTAAATCAGTGGAAGTAGTCTCCTTAGAACTTTCTCGCATAATCTTTAATAAACTTATCGTGCCAGAGAGCTTTACATGGCATTGGCATACAATAGTTACGAAATACTAATTTTTGTCGTAAATTTAGCATTTTTACCGAATCTATCGTGTCAACCCTGGCGAATTATTCGGCGATTAATCCCACGCATTCATTAATAGTATCCAAAAATCGAACTTGTGATTTAGACACGTTTCTCTCAACCGATTGAAACAAAAATCCCATACCAAATTTGATATATTTAAGTTTTTGCGTTTTTCAACTATCGTGTTTACTCGTTTCTGAAAGAACAAATCGATAGACAGACCGTTGTTGGTCTCAAAATTTGACAGGTTCCATTATTGGTTTTAAAACTTTGAACAGAATTTCATCTAGCTAACCCTCTTCGTTTTGTATTTATCGTGTTAACTTATATTCGAACAGCTGGACTTCGTTTGATTAGATTTTACGCAAAATGTGATAGAAATCAACAAATTGGGTGTAAAGGCCGTATACCGAATTTCAACCATCTAGCTCAATGCGTTTTTGAGTTATCTTTATCACAGACAGACAGAGAAACCTTTTCCAAAAAATATGTTTTTCGAACTCAGGCAGATCTAAAACTTGGAGATTCGTCAAAATCTCTAGTTCGAATTTTTTGACAATTACTATACTTTCTCGGTACTATGAGTACAGAAAGTAAAAATTCTTCCAAGTTGTATATTCCTACCCACGATTGTATATAGATGCCAAATTTGACAGCTCTATGTCAAATGCCCTATACATTGTCAGCACAGACGCAAATATAGGACTAGATCAATTATTTTGTCTAGTTAAAAAGAAAACAACCCAAATTTATCACAATCCTTATACTCTTGCGGGACTTATACAATTATTTTAAACGTTGTTAAAGAATGAAAAAACTTATGGACATATCATTTAATTATAATGATGAATTTTAACATTAGTTTTTGGCTCTACGAAGCAGTTCTTTCCAATATCCGTATTAAAATAGTTAACCATCTTTAGTCTGATACGCATATCAGAAACATTTAATTTTTTGAACCTTATTCGAAACGTTGAACAACTTATGTCACACACATACACAATTTAAATTTTAATCAATCTCCAAAAACTTAGTTCATTTCGCAGCAGAAAATTGCAAGTCAAATTTTAAATATATCGATTCCTTTTTAAGATGAACCTAAATTATTCGACTTTCTGACATCTTTCTAAAGCTAATAAAGCAGCTGACTGATCTTAATCATCAATTAACTAATGGATTAACTAAAAATTAACAGGAAAATTATTTTAAAATATTAAAACTATTTCATTAACTGTTTTATCAATAAAAAATATATTGAAATGAATTGCTATTGAGAATATGATGCTTAATTTGAAATGGAATACAGTCAAATCTGCTTTTATGTGGTACATTCATTCCAACGGTGTTGGCAATATTTTCTCTCAGTGTACATACGTACACTAATACATGTATGATATACAATGTATCTACATATCACGTCAACCAATTCAAATGTGGGATAAAACATATTAACTCTAATACCTTCAAGCGATTTTGAACAAATTCATTATAAGAAGACGGGCGTTTTGAATTACGACGACTAGTATTGAATTGTGAGCATTTTGAAAAGTTCCTTATGTTTAAAAAGAGAAATTACATTTTTAAATGTTTTCATGTGTAATTTAATTATTCATTTTATTTCAAAAGCACTTTCTCATTATTTCCTATATCTTCGAAAGATTTTCTAAATGAGACTTTTATTTTTATGCGGTATCCGTTTCACCGCATAAAAATTGGTTTCTTTAATATGTTATAAAAAAATTATTTATTATAGCTATTTATAAAGTTTCGGATTTGTGTGTGTGTTTTGAACACAAAGCAGATTTGACTGTATGTTATAAAGAAAGAAATTAGTTAGATATAAATACCATAGGTAATCAAAGATTATCGGTTATAAAAATTGGCTTTATATCGGTTTTTAGAAAACGTAAAATATCAGAAAACATTCTGAATTCAAAACGTTTTTGAATTTAGATTCTGAGTTACCATAGTCTAGTTTTATTTCTAATCCCTTTATTGTATATAATTAAGCAGAGAGATAATATTAGGAAGCTCAATGTACTTTTTCCCAAAATATTTCGGATGATTCAATGTATAACGTGTGACTAACATGGTAATCAAAATTTATATTGCAAAATAAAAATGTTCTCATATGATAATCTAATATCTATGACAGTGGTTTGTTTCTTTTCAGAATTTATTATTACACGTGATAATTTGAAAACTGTGATAGCAAATTTTTAAAAAAATCATATCTTATGTTTAGACTCTTAAGAAGGAAAATCAATTTCTCATATTCTAAAGATAAGACAGCGAAAAGAAAAGCACTGCAAAGAGATAAGATTAAATGTAATTTATTTATACATAGATTTGAATCACTGTAACATATAATACAATTCATATTACAAACAACTATTCTTCGCAGCATTTCTTTTTTGAAATAAAACTCTTGCTATATTTAAATTAATTAAGGGTGAAATCGAGGATAAATGAAGCTAAAAGATTTGGAATGCAACAACTAGTATAAAAACTTCTGTTATAAAAATATAATGCACTGGGTTTCAACTATAGGAAATAAAATAAAAAAATCTTGTTACTTTGATCAAGAAAGAAGCGTTTTTGTACCCCTAGGAATCACCACCAAAAACAAAACAGAACTCAACAGACATTTAATGCAATATAATTTTAATGAGTCCTTAACTGATAATCGCCATTTTGAGTAATGTATCTAACCCATGGAAGAGCTTGGTAACCACTTTTTTCAATAATCTTAAGATAACGCACTTGGATCCCGGAAGTCGTAAAATAAGGAATTTCGAATTTAACTTGGATGGGAGGCTTGCCCTCGCTCTCTTCACTCTCAACACTGGGCAATCCGAAATGGGCCCTCATAAGGTACTCTTTGCCGCCGGGGAAGGATTTGACACTCCAAATAATAGCATTCTGCTCGGGTGCATATTTCACATTGCCGACGGTGGTTTTGAATTTCGGCGAATCAGCATCATTGGGAACTGGAATAATGATCTCTACGTTGTTGGCAGTGGATCGTCGCTTGAACTGACTCTTTGCTTTCACCATGTACTCGACCCGACTGTGGGCATGCCGCTCGATGACAGATTCTATCCATATCAGTGGCTTCACATGAGTGTTTAGACGATAAGACATGAGTTCGAATTCACCATCAGGGGGGATGAATGAGATGGTGCGATCATTCTCAAACCTGGACAGACGTACACACTGGTGAAACTTAACATCTTCTAATTCGACAGATTTACTTTTCCCTCGGCCAGTGCTTTCGAATAATACTTTATCATTCAGTCCTAAACGAAGCTCTGGCATTCCAGAAAGGTAAACCCTCATTTTAATGCAACCGACGATTTCACTGCGTAATACGTTGCCATTGGCATTAGCCAAGAGATTAACCGATTCGATGACATCCAAGAAAACCTCATTCTTGCGATATTTGATTCCTTCAGATCTCCAAGAAACTGCATTCGTAACTGCCATCGGTGGTCGCGGCTGAGCCTCCATCTTGTGACTTTCCTGAGTGATGAACTCCTGCAGAATTTTACTGTCCGTGGTCTGCGGGTAGCCAAAGTCCATTAGCTCATCCAGAAGTTCATAAATAATGACGAAATTATCTCTGATGCTCTCCTCCTCTAATTCCTTGAAGTATTCAATAAAGACTTGGACAATTTTATGCAGGAAAACAAAGACAAGAGCGACATTGGCATTCTTTTTCGTGGTAGCAACAAGATACAAATTATTATATTTAATATACATGAATGTTATCCCATTGTGAGACAAGATTGGAGTGACACAACCTTCTTCTTCCTTTTCCATCAGCAATGACATGAATTTGTCTGCTACAGACATATCTATATCTCCTCTGTAGTTCCTCGATATGAGAACCTTTCCTTTAAGGTCCAGTAGGTATATGGCGGAGGCAGACATTTTGGAACTGAAGGAAGAAATATTAAAATAAGAACATATAAAGAACTAGAAAAGAATAGTAAAGAATTGTTACAAAATTACACTGATAATATTAATACTGGCACAAATAATATTATATATATTCTTTAGCCCTCTTTCATAATATATGTAGTTATAGAATTAAAAAGATAAATTTTTAAAACTTTAAATGATATAAAAGCGATTGGCATATATATAAGACATTTTTAATGTAAAACAATGGCTTAGTTTCAAATAGTTTTATTTAATTATTAAGTATTTGTTCAAATTATAAAGTTATAATCTGGTATTATATACCTTCTTTCCACACAAAACTGCCTTTGTAAATACTCTGATAAACCTCGCTTTCCTCTAGTTTTTTCAGAAGGGAAATATTTATATTTAGGTAATCAAAAACACTATAAATGCTGCGGAATTAGTACGTTACGGCAGAATATGCATGTGTTGGTAATATAATTAATATGTCCTGAAACAAATAAAATTACATGATTTGAATCTTAAAATAAACAAAAAACGTATAGTTTTTACTCTTTTTTTTTTAAAAGATATGCAGCTACATGAAGAAATAAATGCAGACTTCTTTATCGTCGCAAAATAAGCAACAATATCCATCTCTATTTTTTTAAAATTTTAAAATATGAAGGGGTGGGCTGATATTTTTGCGATAAATAAAAAATACTTGTTGTGATCCCTCTTCCTAAATCTGGCATGAACATGTGATCACACACTCACGTCTAATATGGAAAAGAAAGAAAATTTCGTTATTGGCTCCAAAAAAATTTCATTTCTTTTTATTCTTATAAAAATTGTCTTCTTATTCTTATAGTAAGTATTTAATCACTTGAATAGTTTCATCAATAATGAAGCATAAAGATAAGCTTAATTACGATCATTTTTTAGAAACAAATTCTAACAATAAAAAAGATGCTTATATAAACAATTTAATTCGAAAAATCAATACAAACTAGCTCTTTCAGCGATGAGGTGTTTGTTCACCATCCATATATTTAAAATGATTGTCCCCAACCATAACCTGAGTACCGATTTCACGAATTTTTATTTCATATAAACGTTAGGAAAACCTAGATACGTCGTCAATCGTATCTTGTTCTCAACTATACACATTTTCAAGGGAATTTCCAATAAAACACCTTCACTACACGTTCTTTGTAAAAAATGTTACCCATTCACAATCATTATATAAAACCATAGAGCTGAGATACTAATAGAGGGAGTGCAACCCTACTTTGGTGTAGGACAAGATAAAATCACGTGACTTGTGGACAGAATTTGTGTTCACTGTAACGGCATTCTCCGTTCCCCATTATATTTCAATGGCAGATTTTTTCTCGCTTTTAACTGTTGGATTTTAAAACTTATTTAAGCGATGGTTAACTATTGCTGTGCAATTGGATGCAAAGAAAAAGCTTCTAAGGATAGTTCTGTATCATTTCACAGGTATGTACAATAAACATATTCTGTTTATATCTATTTTAAGTCAATTTAAAATTTCGTAACCTCCATCACTCAGTAATTTTGGTGTTAAAACTGAATAATATTTCATAGTTTGGTTTAGTTATTGTATTAAATTTATTTAATTAGTTATTAAGCTTCATTTAAACTGATGTAACTGCATTATATTTTGTTACTTGCTTTATTTTAATCTCGAATGTGTTGCAAGTGCTTGGCTGCAAGCTTGGCGTGATTTTTTCTCGCCAATACAAGTGTTTACATAAAAACACTATTGGTAATTGGTAATGGTAAAAAAACACTATTGACCGATTACTAATTGTGTATTTATTTTAGTGCAAATAAAGTTCCTTATTATTTCCAATATGTTTTTTTACCATAAATATTCGAATCGTATTATACCGTAAAAGATATTAAATCATCATTGTGAATGAAATCGTGAAACTAAAACATTTTATTGAAAATGTTATATAGTAAAATTTCATAAATGCGCTAGCAGTAATTGCATGTATTTTATAAATTTTAATTAAGATCTAATAAGAAACTAGTGGATTTTCTAAAGATAAACTATTAAAGAAAGAAATGCTATCTTTACAGATAAAAATTTTGTCTGAATGTTAACTTTATTAATAACTTGTGATATGCACCTAAAATCACCGTTTTCGTAAAAATTTCGAATTTCCTTATTAGTTTGTATTAAATCAACACATTTAAGATTCCAAAAATGATTTAATTTTGTTGCTGAGGTAGTTAGAAGCAAAGTTACCGCCAACACCATAAACCAGAAGCGAAATATTTAAAACTGATATTAACAAGGAGAAGGCACGAGGTTTAAAATTGAGTTCGGAATGAGATTTTGTATAATGATAGTATACATTTAGAATGTTTATTAATGAAAATATTAAGACTCAATAGACAACCTTAAAAACTTTCAAATTAGCTTATATACTAATAATGGGTTACCTGAACGAGCGTTCGAGTAGTGTAGTGGTTAGGGCACTGGCGTTGCATTCAGGAAACCTGGGTTCGATTCTGAGCTTGTGTTTTTTTATTAATTATTTCAAAATAATTTAACAGTTTAAATTAATATATTTTTCCTTTTTTATGTAAAAATAAATATTATTCACAATATTCAAGAAAAAAAAAAGACCTGGGTCACTTTTATAATCTGCTTTTATTATAAAAGTTTTTTTTTTATTTGCATGAGATAATGATAAAAATATTTGAACATGTAATGTAAAATTAAAAGATGTTTTGGGGTAAAGAAAAGAAATAAAATGTTTACTTAAAGAAGAAAAATACTCACTTTTAATTAATGCAAAATAACAAAGTAAATATAATTTAAATCAATAAACTCGGCTACTGATGTAAAAAAGAAAACATTATTTTCGAAACCAGTTTGCTTAGTTTTCAAAGAATATATATACATATATATAAAATTATTTAGGAAATGTTAACCGCAAATGAAAACCGACCGGACCCAATGGCGGGAAACAAAACGTTGCGCGGCAGTTTTTGAGTACGCCAAGATTTGCGCTATGGCGCCAAAAAAGGCAAGATTTATCACAAGTCACATGGCTCATGTTGCGTACACTTGTTTAGAAACAAGCGACTAGCTTCCTCCATTTATATCAGCCTTATGTATAAAACTCTAATGTACCGATTTCAGCCATTTTTATTTCATATAAAATTTCACGACTATCCATCAAGGGTCGTTTTCTCTCTCCATCTTCATTTTCTAGAGATATCACAAAGCAAAATTTAGACAAACCTCTCAATCTCAATAACTTGAACTTCTTCAATTTTCATCGCCAATTAATCTCACCACTTTGCAAGCATAGCTAGCCAATTAGAATGTTTTATCATTATAATGCTGTAATAATTTAAAACGTATCTTCTTTCTTTTGATAAACATATTTCATTAAAACTGGTCGACATGTATTAATATGATCACCAAAAAAAATTAGTATTAATAATGTTGATTTAATTATGTTAATCAACTTCGATTAACTGCATCTTATCACAGTAAAAGTTTCACGCCTCTCATTAAGAATGTTTCGTAAAAAGAGCATAACAAAAAGTAAAAAAGTGACTCATCTAACAAGCGATGTTTTGCAAAACGAGTGGCGAAAAGAGACAGTGATATATTATATGCCGGATTATCCTACATCAACCTTGAGCGCTTGTTTGAAGAGAAACTTTATATCTACAAAGAAGAAGATTTGGCCAGATAGTGTTGTCGAAAGCAATTCCGAAAAATGTGAGCAGGTGCCAATAAAGCCTTAATCGACGTAACCAGAACTACAGGACAATTCTGTGTGATCACAAAACGCTGCGGAGGATTTGGGAAAAAAGAGGAAATAAACAGATTCAACAGAGCAACAACATTCCACTGAGAAAATGAGTTGTTGAAAGCAGAGAATTATTGCATCGTATACTGAGTAGCATCATCTTAATAAGGCACAAGCTATGCGCACTACAAATTCATTTAGCGATAATGCATATCTTGAAACCCTGCCAAAGGCAATTCTCTTTATACAATTTTCTTGTTAAATAATAAATTGCATTATAATATATTTGTTAGGGCATTTTTTTTAGGGAATGGAATGAATTGTTCTATTTAAAGCCTTTTATTACGGACCCGCTCCAACTGGCCGTTAAAATTTTATCCTGGAGGACCAGTTTCTTTTTTAAACGAGGAGTGCAGGGTGTAAAGCAAAAACATCTTTTGCGATAGTTCATTTTACATCCTGCATCCTGGTTTGAAATAAGAATTGGCCTTCCAGGATAGAATTTGACCGGCCGGTTGGACAGGATCAGTAGTGAAAAGGGTTAAATAGCTTCCTATGGATAAAACTGTTTCACTCAACGAAAGTTTCATATTACGAATAAGATACGAGAATAAATTATATTCGTTACGCTAGGCTCCACAGCATATTAAAAACATGCGAAAGTATTATTTTAAATTACACTTGCACAGTCATGATAGATTATTATGTATTTCAAGTGGTAAAATCATCAGCTTGGCGAAATCAATCCAGTTGTAGAGGTTGAGAACTCTGTCAAAATTATTATTTTGCAATATCTATCGCAATGGAGCTTAAGAGGATACATGACTATTGGAGTCATGAGTTTTTATTAAAATAATACAGTACATACCGTGTCACAAGAACCCCAGTACAAGATAGAATTTAGTAAATCTATAACTATTAAACAGAAAATTATTACATTATTGCCTCCTGTATACCTAAATTTTTTTTTTTTTTTTTTTTTTTGGAAAATGGACTGTGCATGTTGCCTTAGCAAAGAAGTAATTGTGCAGGTAAAACTTTTGAAATCTGAAGATTTTCAAATGGGAAAATCAGTAGTTCTAAAGTTACCACCAATCATTAGAAGAATCGTCTAAAAGTTATCACCAATCATTAGAAGAATCGCATCATTACTGTAAAAGAAATAAACACAACAACCAAAGAAATCTACTCAATTCTTCAGCATGCACCTAACTCATGTCTATTAGTGACAAGAGTTTAAAAAAAAAATAATCTTCAATTTCAACCATGAAAAGAATAACTAATCTCATAATAAGATGCGACAGCTTCTCTTTGCAAAACAATATAAGTACTGGACCTTTTCAGAGTGAGAAAATTATAATCTTTACTGATGACAAAAAGTTCAGAGTTCAGCATGAATATTTTGAATGGGTCCTTATCAAAATACAAAGAAACAAAAACATATTCTATCAAACCGTTCTCTTGTCCTGACTTTTTTATGGTATGAGCAGCAATTACTTTCAATGGTGACATTGACAACATTTATTATTTAAAAGTCAGGCATCACAAACTTATTTATCGATGTTACGAAACATGCAAAGTTTCAAGCTGCATTTCAATCAAATATTTTTCAGAAGGTTAATACAGTGATATGCAATGCAAATATCAAAAAACAGTTATTTGCTCATCAAAATGTCAAATTAAATTTGTTCTCATATATAAAAGTTTGGATTATCTTTTCAAATTTGTTCCAGGTTCTCATGGGCCAAGGCCCCTGAGCACTCGAGGGCAGAAGTCTGACTTCTAGCTCATATGAAGATGAGACACACATTCACTTGCACAACCCCTTTTTACAGGGAGGGCTCTTCACACACCTCACAGATAGAACACAGGGCATAGAACAACCATGCCTGAACCAGAATTTGAACCCGAGATGCCCAGATAACAGGGAAGACATGCTACCCCTAGGCCAGGTTGCCGGCTAAAACATTGATAGGCAATAAAAGAGCGAGAGAAAAATACAAATATCCCTAAATATACTTCTCTTGATAAAAGAATATTTTCCTATGCATTGAGTGCTACTATTTCAATCTAAAACTAATACTAAAAGTAAAAATAAAAGATTATCATGCAATTATGCTATGTATGTAGATTAATACTAATCATTTTAGAGTATAAAATACATTCAGCCAGACAAGAAAAATACATGTAACCAGATATAATCTATCACAGTATTGCAATAATAATGATAGAAGCATAAGTTTTTCTAAAAGCATTTTTCCCTCCTTAAAAAAAAGGATTTTTTTTTTCAAATTTAATTAGAATAAAGTGTTTTCAATATTTTGGGAATAAAGAAAAACAAAATTAAATATTATTTACTGCTAATATTAATGTTTATTTTACAATGAAACCTTTGCTCCTCACCTTGTTTTGAAGGATAATGCAAATAACATTTTCCTTAATGTTTATGAAATTGGAAGTGGGAAAAAAAAAGTTTTCAATGTGAGAGTTATTGATTTTTTTTTCTCATCTGATCTATCTTTTTCTTATTAGCAATTTTTATTTTATCTTGATTCATAATATTATTTTAGAAAAGATTTTATTCTTTTTTGACAGGAAAAAGCAACACTCAACTTTGATGCAATCAAAAGAATTATTATGAGAATTGGAATCAGGACAATTTCACTGAAAAGATAATGTATATTTTCTATTATACATTTTAATACAGCAATTAATATAAAATAATAGTTATAAAGAAAATTTCAAAATTTCAAGTGTACGCTATCAACAGAAAGCAAAAAGCAACATCTGAACAACAACAAAGATAAAACAGAATAGAACTACTCTTCTAAAAGAATTCATTGGACACAGCATATGTGCATTTATCATTAGAGAAAGATACAATGCAAAACACAGAACTTTCAAAGTTTTTTTCTAGTCCTAAGTGTGTCAAGAAGAAATTTCACTAACTGTTTAGCAAAATAAGAAATTTACATTTGATGGTTAAAGATAATTTATATATAGCAACAAGATTATATAAACTAATACATTACAAAAAGTAAAACTTATATGTATCTAAATATTACTGAAATTATTTAAAAAATAAGCAAGTTTTAGTTATGACAAGTCAATTTTCGTTACCGATTTAAAAAAATTTTTTTTATAGCAAACTGAATCTTTAATAGTAATTGCACAGAATTCTAATTTTAAAAGAATGGAATGAAATATTTTCACTTAATTAAAGTATTAAAAAATATTCACAAAACATTTATCTCTGAATTTTGAACAGAAATGTTTTATAAAAAATTGTAAGAAACCAAAGGATAAAAATATTTAATTAATGCAAATCAATAGAATATTTAAACATAAAAGAGTTACACACTAGTTTAAGCATTTAATTGATGTTATTGTGAAATCAGAAGCAAATAAAAATGGTTAGAAAACAGCTTTCTGACCATTTATTATATTTTTTAATACATTAATTACAATGGGTATTACTCAAAATAATGTAATATTGTAAAAAGCATTTCCAAATAATTAAATAGCTATTTAATTCTGAAAGATCCTGGCCAATATGTTAATTTAGATAAAGTTAAGCAAATTCTAAACAGCTAAGTTTAAATTCCCTGTCAATAGAAAATATTTACAAAGTATATAAATAAATTGAATTTCACTGTTTAAAAAAGCAGTTAATAATACAAAATAATTAAATAGCTTTTTAAAAAAATATCAATACTAGTATTTTTAAAGAATATCTTAAAAACAGAAGAGCTACTAGTTCTACTTAAGAACAACAGATAAAATTATAGAATAATATATTATAATATAGCAACACTTCACTAAAGAATGGATTAAAATAGTTTTAAAGTGTGAGAAATTAATATTGAATCTCTAATAATTAATTCAATTCCAAAAGATTTTATTCATAAAAAAAAGTGAATTTACTTAACAAATATACATGATCACCTTACAATTTTAGGAAATGTTACTATTTCTGTATTAGATGTTATCATGGAATTTATAACTATACATTTTCATATGTTTGATTATTTTTTTATGAGAGTGAAAAGAAAATAATAATCAACAGAAATTTCAATATACTTTTTTCATATTATTTTTGAATGAATATATAACTTATATAGATCAATCTTATTTATATAGCAATTTGTTCACATTCTTAATAACATTTTCAATATAAACACATGGTACTCTAGATATATAGAATAAAAGAATTAAACTGAAAGATTATGGTATCCAATGAAAAATAATGAGTTATGCTTAAAGGACATTTGTTCTGATAATACATAGAAAATTATTACTAACAGCCTATATCTGTTGAAACATTTCTCGAATACCATGCAAAAATAAATACATGTACTAAAACAAATAAGGATCTGTTTTTATGCTACATATATTTTTCTGATATGAAAATTATACATTTTAATACTATGAATGAAAAATATATGTCGCTGATAAAGACTCATAAGTGAATAAATACTGCTGAATATATGTTTGTTTTTCATCACACTAGTAACAATTTTTCCATTATTATGATATGCAAAATTGAATGGAAGAAAAATTCTCCATATGTATTTATAAGCCATGTTATCATATATGCATTGTACTTTTTAAAATGATTAGCTAATATGTCTTCTGAATTCAACTTAAAATATAAATATTATAAAGTTAACTAAACTGCCTACACATCTTTCCATCAGTACTGTCTAAAAAATTTCAGGATAAATGAGAAATTAAGAGTAGTAGAAATAGCCAAATATTTAAAGATTAGACAGAAATCATAGTATTCAAAATTTAAATTCACTAAATTCTTTTCAGTTTTAATTTTTCTGTCAGTCATTCTTACTGTCTCGCTCTTGAACATGAATGGGTTTTTTTTTTTTTCTTAAAATGATGAAATTTGCACTTTACCTGATAAGTAGAGGATGCCTTTCAATAAGGAACTTAAAAAATAATAAATACATATTTTCTTTATCTGAACAAATAATTAATTAAAATAAATCAATAATGTCAAAAATATTATAACAATTTTATAATGTCAAAAATATTATAAAAATTAATATTTGATTTCAAATAAAAATTCATTTAATATAAAAACTTTCAATTTTCATATGTTGCATAATCATATATTGATAATAAAATAGCACAAAAATATCTATAAAATAAATTTATTCATTGATTAAATTAAATAAAATGGCTTTAATAATGTGTAATATGCGACACAACTGTAAAACCTAATTCCTAGCTTTAAGAAGTAGAATTCATAGTAGAATATATATATATATATATATATATATATATATATATATATATATATATATATATATATATATATTATTCTAAAACATTTAACAATGTTAATTTTTCAGAATGAAACGATTCTTTCAGGATAGCACATTTATCTTTAAAAATAAACTAACATATGTTATATATCTGTCTTGTATAATTTTGATTCTATCTTCCATAATCATTGACACATTCTATACCAAAAAAATACCTATGAATATTTATATTCATAGGTATTATATATTTATTTAGTTATAGGTATTATATATTTATTATTATATATTTATTTAGTTGTTTTCCACTTTAAATTGTTTTTAAATTTTATTCCGAAATAAAAAAAAATATGAATAACAATAAATTTCTTTTCCAAAATTACAACCTTTTTTTTTAATCTTATTTAAAACAAACCCATATGGATTTGAAACTTTTTACTTCAACATGTACTATTTTCTGAGAAAAGCAAAATATGTCAATCCGAAGAATAGAAATTGTTCTGAAAATGGTCGCTTATTAATTAGATTTTCTATTAATAGAACAATACGGAATATACTTAAAACACCTGTAATTTTTACGATTCTATAAATGTAATCTCTACAGAATAAAAGTGAATACAATATATTTTTATAAAAGCATTCCATAGGGATCAGATGTCCGAAGAGGGATTTATTTCATTTTTATAAAATATTATATATAATAATAATAATATTTTTTAAAGATAAAAGTTAATTATTCCAAAACAAAATAGATTAAGCTATTTGACACTCCCTTACATTACGATCGCGTGTTAATGAAGATTTGCCAAAACTACGTGTAAAGAAGAATCAAATCATCAAGGAATTAAAAGCCAGTATATTAAAAGATATTCATAGACCTTAAACCACACTGAAACAATTTTATAAATATCAAATTGCAAAATAAAAACATTTACCGTGAAACGTCTGCCGCAATTGCAAATTTTTTTCTTCACATCACTTCTAATGTCTGTGTTAGAAACAGTCGAGTACAAATTTAATTCAAATATTTCAATTAAAAAAAAACAAATCGAAACTTAAGAGATAATTTAAATTATTGTGAAAGAAGACTTTTTCATTTTTCTATGTTATTATTTCAAAAATATTTCCCGATTTTCGTTCAGCATGAAATGTTGTTTTTACAAATTGAAATAATATTTTATGACATATATCGATAGTAACTTGCAATAATCATTATTTTATGAAACAGATATGGCGTCTTATGTTGGTAAACAGATCACAAGTTGAATGAAAGTTGCTTGATTTTTGAATAATTTTGCATTAGATCATTGTGAAGTTATTATTTTGGAGAAAAAAATTCCTATTTCTTGATAAGCTTCTGTTGTCGCATGACTCAAGATGTGTATTGACAATTATTGAATTTTATGTTATGTGCCATACTAAGAAATTTTAAATATGCATTAACTTGCATATTCACTTATTATCCGGGCCAACTTAATAGTAAATTTTGTCATGCCTTTATGACAAAGAATTTATGAGTGCATTGGGTTATGGATGCGATGAAAGACAAAGTAATCACATACTTGGATGTCTACAATCCTGAATGCGTGAACGCAGCAAATAATATCAATCAAACCAGCATTCCTAATCGTAATAATAATATTAATGACACAAATAATCTTAATGCCCAAATAAATGAAATTATAGTTCCTACCAACATTGTAGAAGTACCATTGGACTCTTCAAATCCTTCTGAACCTAAACAACCAGTCAAAAAAGGTAGGAAAGTTAAATCGAACAAAAGCCAATGGAGGAAAGAGAAAGGGAATAAATATTTAAATAAGCCTTATAGAAATTACAAAGGTGTAGAAATAAAAAGTAAAGAATTTATCGATTATGACTGCAAATGCCAGATGAAATGTAGAGAGATCCTTTCAGCTGCTGAAAGGAAGCAGGAATTTCAGAAGTTTTGGGAACTTGGATCATACGAGGCACAAGCCATATTTCTGATTGCTAGAGTTGATGAGCAAGTCACAAAAAAAAGTACTAAAAAGAAAAAGGACAAAAAAGATGACAAGGATGATAGTTCCGATAAAGCCGATGAAAAATCATCTGAAGGCAAGAAAAGCAAGAGACAGTTTTCGCGAACTTATATCCTAAAATCCAAACAAGTGTGCAGGAATATGTTTGTTAAGACTTTAGGAATAACTTCCAAACGAATAAACACTGCACTTGTTAAAATGCGCTCAAAAAGCTTGATTGACCATCGAGGGCTTTCTCAAGGTGGTAAAAATAAAATCAGTGACAAAAGATATGATGAAGTTGTGGATCATATTAAGAAAATGCCTCGATATAAATGTAGCCATCTTCAAGGAAAGTTTGACTCTGAGTTTTTACCTCCTGAGCTAAGTTTATCTAAAATGTATGATCTGTATGCAAAGGAAGTAGAGCAGCCTGTCAGCCTCTCCATGTACAAAAAGATATACTATGGAAAATTTAATTTTAAAACGAAAGGTATTAAGAAAGAAATTTGTAACATTTGTAAAGGTGAAAGGAAAATTAAAAATGAAAACTTGAAGAAGCAACAACATCGGGAAAAACACCAATATCCTTGTCCAAGCCCTCCCAATGATCAAGTTGTTTTGCAGCATCACCAGTATAGGCCCACTAATAATTTTATGCCTCCACCACCCATAAATTGTAATCAGTCGTGGTTACCACCTCCTAATTTTCAAATGCCTCAACATAATCCAACTCATTACTTTGAACAGCCAATGGGTTATGAATAACAATATTGATTGATTATCATATAATCATTTGAAAAAATCTACCAAACTCAAATATTTTTATGTGGTTAATCTGATCTGTTACTGAAGTGAAATCATTCCACTACCTCATTGTGTAAAATCACATTTCATCAACTCTTCTTGTCAATTATGTACATTAATTATACATTTGTAAAAGGCTGCTTTGACTTATTTGCTTATAACATCATTGTTAAGAAACAAAATGTTTCAGTCATCAAATTTGTTTTTTGAAATTCATTGTTTCTGAAAAAATATTGTTGAGAAAACTTTATAGGTTGAATGTGTTTCTGGGAATATACAGCCTCATATACCTTATTTAAGATACTACAAATTAGGTGAAATTGAATTCAACTAGTTTTTATAAAATATTCGAAAATAAATTCCAAATGGGACATTACATCATAATCTTTGTAAGATTAAAGTTTAGATCAGTTGCTTATCAATAGTTTCTTTGTTACATTTACTACCAAGAAATTTATTTAAACTAATAATTTCCTTCTTTCTGTTAACATAAATAATACTTATAGATTGCTAATATATTAACTGTATGTATTTTTTATAATACATGTACTTTATAATTGTTATAATGTATTGAAGAATTAAAGCAAGGACCTTCCACCATGCTTTCATTTCAATTTGCAGAAATTTAATTCCTGCTCCATATTATATATTTTTCAAGGTCCTTACAGTATGAAAAAAAGTATTTTTCAGCCAGAAGTACATTATTTGTTACCTTGCATAAATATTTAGGTAAAACATAGTCTAAACAGAAATTATTATTAAAAAAAGATTGTGAAATTTTGAAAGAAATTTTACTATATTAGTTTTGGTTTACTTATCTCAATTATATGTTATTTACCTTACTAATGGAAAGGTACCAAAAAAATTACTCAATAATATGAATACCTAAATTTACAAACATTACTATAGTTTTCTGGTAGGTCTTTCTTATATTTATTTCAATAGGAAAAAAATCAAAAAATATTCTCTTATGTGCTGTAATACTTTTTACATATGTGATATTTAAATCTGTTAGTAAAATTTTAATTATTATATTTTAAAGAGACCAGTTTCTTTCCTTATTAATATTTATTATTATCTTTTTTATATAAATTTGATATTACAGTTGATTTGCTAAAAAAATCAAATTATAATATCAAAAAAATATTTCATATTTTGAAAGTTTCTGGATAATTACTCACAATCATAAACTATGTCAGCTTTTTTATTTACCTCAAAAAATATTAATAATTAAAACTGCACTGCAATCATGATCTTGCTTTAAAAAATTTTCTGAATTAATATCATAATAATTTAATATGCATAGTTAATTAGTTTTAATACCTTATTTCTAAATATTTTTATTCGAAATTTTGATGGAATAAGCAAAAATAAATTAACATATATATTTTAAAGTGATACTTTATTTTAAAAAAAACAATGTAAACTATTTAAATTACTATTTTTTTTTTCTGTAGAACAATATGTTATATATAACATATTGTTATCTTAATATCATATTTTCATAAAATTCCTTTTTCTACATGATGTTTTGTTACCTGAATATCAAATATGATTTAATATGGCAAAACTTATGTCCAGTTTCGCATAAGTATGACAAAGTTATACAAACCATTCCAAAAATTTCTAAATTTCTCAAAAGTCCATCAGCTTGGATGGCTCTAAGAAATGCTAACATATGGCTTCTGGATTTCTAATGAAAGTTGTCACAATTACTATATTTGGAAAGAATTCAACTTTGGAGAATGGGCATTATTCTTAACTTGGGTCTTACTGTATCCACAAGAAGTGTTTTTGAGTTAATATACGAAGAGATTGAAAAATGTAGAGATTCTTATTATTAAACATATGTAACTCTATTTCTGTTAACATGTTCTAATAATGGAAGCAAATTTACATATGCTTATATTCTTTCTTCATTTTTTAAAATTATTCTGCTGAGAATTAGTTGAAAAACAATTTTTTTACATACTGTTGTTTGACTTTAAAGTAATAATTCACTTCATTTGGAAAAAATTTTTGAAACTTAAATCTATTTGAATTACAGAAAATAAATTATTTAATGTATGTGATTTTTTTACTTTTCATTAAAAATGGATTTTAATTATATAATTGTGATACTTTTCTAATTAAGAATTAAGTGATTTATAAGGAACAAATGTCTAATTATCTTCTGGATAAAATAATAATTCTTTAAGAATTTCCATATAATTTATTGCAATTTTGTTTTGAAAATTTAAATATGGCTGATTTCAATGAAATGTCTTCTATTGGATTCTAAAATAATTAATCAAAATCAATTCTTTTATTTTTATCGAATCTTTTGTAGTGCTAAATTATTTATTATGTATATTTTGTTACTTACAAAAAAATGGACTTGAATATAATATTTGCTATTTTCATTTAATTATTGTAGCTGACCATTTTTAGTCTACATAATCTATGTTTGATTTTATTAGCAAAACAAATTCAAAAATAATTTTACTGCCATTTTGTTTCTTTTTTGTCATAGCAGACCTCAGATTCAATTGTCAAAACGGTGATGAAATCTTACTGAAGCATTTGCAGTCCTGTAAGATTTAATGAGCTTAGTGATATCACAGCTACGATCTTAGTATAATTCTGAGGTTACCAAGTAAGGTTGGAGGCCACTATAATAAGGAAATACCAATATTCCTTATATTATGTTTTTCAGTTATATAAAATTTTGGTAATTTAAACTGAATTTTATTTTATTTGACTGTATTTTCTAACTTTTTGGAAGTGGCTTAATTACTTAATTTTTTTGTAGTATCTTTTTTTTTTTTTTTTTTTTTTTGCTATTTGTATGTGTAGAATGAGTTGAGGAATTATACTTACCTTTGTTGAAAAATAGTAATAAATAAAATTTAATTTTAACTGTATCAACTGCAAAAAAATAAGTATTTTTTACATTTAACATAGTTAACTTTTCTGCAATATGTTCAGCCTGATTTTAAATATCATTATAACTTAAGGAATTTGTTTATAATCTCTTGAGAATTTTTCATTGTGTAGTATTATTTCTCAAAATCATTGGTTAAAAAGTTGCTTAATGATATTATTTATATTAATCCTTATAAGTCTGCCGGTTGTGAAGCCATTAAATGAAAACTATCTCAACATATTTAACTTTATAAGAATGTTTGAAAATTAAAAAAAAATAGTAAAATAAAGTTCAAATAAAAATATACACTTGCAGGGCTTCCATTCTAATTTTAATGAAGTATTATTGGAAGGCCGCTAGTCAAAAACTGAGACACTCTGTCCTAAAAATGAACTATAAGCTGTAGAATGTCATTCAAAAGGAAAATTATATTCAAATATTTTAAAGGACATGAAGAAACATTCTAAAATTTTGTTATTATGAAAAACATATCAAGAAAGCAAACTAGACAAGAATTTTGATGTGGTGCCATAAAAATATTAATTTCACATGATTTTCGTCTAATTTCATGTACAAAAAAATAAATTTTTATTGCCATATAGTAATTATAAGTAAAAACTTTTTAAAATTATGATTTCTGGCAACTCAAGTTGACAGCATATAAAAAACTGTGAATGAATCAATTACTGATGAATGGCATAAAGCACTTCTTTTCTGTATGAAGACTAAAGAAAGATTTCCATGAAGTGATGCTTATTTTATTTAAAAAATAGAGTTTCATTAAACAGAGTATGTATATCTGTGTTTAAAAGTTATGTTTTTCAGAACTATCAACTATTTTTTAAATGCATTAAGATCATATTTAGAACTATTTAATTTGATAATAACTTAACTCCATAATATTAGCTTATCTTAGACAATTATTGCTGAGGAAATATTCTTTTTATTCTTTTACTGATAATTTTTATTATTATTATTATTATTATTGATAAGTTAAATTGTGACCGTTACTAAATTTTAGATTGAACAAGTTAAATTCAAATGCCACTAAAGCTCAAATAAACAAAATTTATGTGCCTATAAAGGCAGGTATATGTATGTTTATTTCTCAAACATAGTATCTGAAAAAATAAAGATGATGATAAAATTAAAATTTTATTCCTGATACTTATCAATTCTTCTCTGCTAACATCTTTTCTACTTTGGGGGATATCTTGTTTATAGTTATTTCTTTTAAATCTGATCCAAGGTGAGTGTCAATAATTCTGGATTTCTAAGGGACTTATTTCATTCATAATTGTTTGCACCAATAAACACCTCCAAGCATAAAGTTATTATTCCAAACAGGGTAGGCATTATTTTAGCATCAATCTTTATTGTATTTGCAGCTGTTGGTAGAAAAAAAAAGCAGATTGACTAAAGTTCGATAATTAACAAATGTTTGAGTTCGTTATTAAGAATTATCATATTTAAAAAATTAATTACAAAAATATATAAAAAATATTTTATATAGTGTTGTGCTTGCTGGGTCACAAAAATATGCATTATAAATTGAGAGTTTGCCATACTTTTTTAAGCTGAAATATGCCTTTATATGCATCTCAGCTTGTTTCAGTACCATTCTGTTCAATTTCAATATAAACTTTCTTCAATTATATGATGTTATGTGTTCCTAATAGTCTGAGCTTTACTTTTTGCTGATAATATCAATTTGTTTATTGTTCTTTATTTATTCCTTTTACTTACTATTTTAAAGAATATTATATTTATTTTGCCATTAAAGAATTTAAAATTGGAAAATGTTAGTAGTCTCCAGTGAATGTTGAGACACATTATCAAACGACTATTTGAATACTGACATACACTGGGGAATATCAACATTTGCTAGATATTATTTTTTTAGCAATAGTATGTATGATCTAAATTTAATTGTTTAAACCATGTTGTTATCTTGTAGTTAAATTATTTAATTGTTGTTTGCCAGATTTTCTTTTATGAATACAAATCTCAAATCCTAACTACGTTCAGAGAGCTTTCTGCAAATTAAAAAATATATATGAATTGCCACGTTGCCAAAATAGCTTTATCATATTTTATTTGACCAAGTATTTATTAATGTATTTTTTCCATTATAACCTACTTTATTGTTATTTAGTTGTTATACTGTTCTTATTGCTAATCATTCTAGAGATAACAGAACATTGATTCAATTTATATCATACATTTTTCTGTGCATTTTTTTCTTCAAGTTACTGTTTCTTCAATAAAGAAATAAGCTTTTAGTTTTCATGTTAGATTTTTTGTTATAAATTTAAACTCTTGTCATAAATTTTCCTTATATATATTGTAAATTTATTTATTTTTGTGTAATATGTTATGTTGTTTATTTTTATATTGTTATTGTTTTTATTATATGTTTTAATTACACTCTGTATAGTCAAGTTAAAATATTTGCATATGTCACAGAATCACATGTCATTGATGATAGTATTTATTCATATGACTGCCATTAAAGAATTATGAACATTTTAGCATGTTTTTTTATTTATTTTGTGCATATATCTTACATTTCCAAATGTATACTGAATCAGTGTGATGCAAATTCATTATAAATTCTTAAAAAACAACAACATGTTTTTTACATACTTTGATATACAAATAACTTATAAAAGTAGGAATGTATCCTAAAAACAGGATAGATCTCAGAAATATCATTATCTTTTTAAAAAAAATTAGTTAAAATAAAGTGAGAAAAAGGTATAGAAAAGACAATTTGCACATTGTTAAAAAAATAAGATTATGTTACCTTTTTTTAATTTGTAGGATCCATCAAGAGGTATTTTGTACATAATCTTTTTGAAAGGAAATAGCATTAATTGAATTTGAATGTAAAAAGCAAGAGATATGTAAATGTTATTGTTATTTCAAATTGACAGTAATTATGAACCTGGTTGTAAATTGTCTATAAAATAATGGAAGGAGCTCTGTATTAGTGACAATTTTATTAATGTCTTAAATAACTATTTTTTTTTTTTTTTTTTACAAAATAAATAGTCAGTTTTCATATAGTGTTAATTCATGTTAATGTTATTTGATGCTTGCATTGATAAAATAAAATTATTTTTAGGACAAAATATTCTTGAAAATGCATTAAACTCAATAATCATTATTCCTTATATAAATTTTATTAATTTATTTTTGTACTTTAATAATTGTAATTTATTATAATTATAATAATTTGAACATTGATATAAAATAATTGAATTGCGGTATATTTTATGACAATAGTTTTAAGCAAAGCAAAAATAATTATTTTTTAAATCTTCAAAATTTTAGGGGAAAAACATGAGGCTAAATTTACAATAATGTGTATATTTCATAATTCAAAATCTATCCTGCTGTGGAGTATAAAATGCAAAATTATACTTTATAAAATTTATATGTCTGACATAAAAAAATAACATAATTTACACATATCAGAAAATAAATGAAAAATTGGTTTTAAAGCTTCATTTTTTTCACAAAAAAAAAAAAAAAAACAATTTAAATTTTTTTTTAAAAAATAAATTTTTGATGATTTTTTTTACTACTATATATTTTGAAAGTATTATGGCTATGTATTTAAATACTTTTTAGATTTAAGTGACATAAATAAAACAGTAGTCTGAATAGAATGAATTAAAATACACATTCTAAATATGTGTAGTTGTAATTTTTATTCACAAATTTCTACAGATGACTTTATTGCAACACTTCACAATTAAAGAACACTGATATCTTTTCTTTTATATATATATATATATATCATTTTGCAAAGCTTGCAGTCTTCCATGTCCATCTGGATTGATAAGGATTCATTTCATATCTCTCCTGAAATGACAAATCAGTATTAATCAAAGTTCAAACTTAATCATTAATAAAACATTTTATAGGCTTAATGTCAAATAAATTATGCCTTTTGTGATAACACTTTTGATTGATTGTAATGAGCTGTAGCCTGTGACCACTAGTGAATTTAAGCATTAGATGACCTTAAGCAGTTCATTACTATAATGTCCATCTTTTAATAAAATGTTCAATTTAATTTCACATTTTTTTTTTACATAATCATTGAGTTAATGATTTATTTTAGGTTAATTTTTTTTAACATACATTTGTAAAAATATGTGTGCTTTTATTTATTACTAATCGCCTTTGGCGCCCACTTAGTTCGGCGAGGATATTGGTTGTATTTAATTTCAATTAAATTGTTTAGATTTAATATTATGTCGATGATTCCATCAAATTGTCAGACATTAAAGTCATGATATTTTAATTGCTTTGCATATGCTCTGTTTATTTTTACATGAACTTTTCTAAAAGAGATTTGCACTATTAAAACATCATAGTGACATTGAAAACATAAGTGTTCGGTTCATATGCTTTCTAAATTTCGCGGTATTATAACTATTTTAATCGTCTAGTGAACTACACAGATATTATGATACTCCTTTAGCTTTCAACAATAAAAATAAATCAAGTTATTAAATATTTGATGTAACAATGAAAAGGGTTTGTATTTCAAGCCAAAATATAATCTATAGTTGAAAATTAGGCACAAAAATAAATAAATAAATAAAAGACTGAAAAAAAGGAAAAATTTGCATGTCTATTAATTATTAATAATAATTTTTTTTTTCTCGTTTACAAAACATGTAAAAAGTATAATAATCGTCAAAAAATTCGAACTCCAGATTTTGACGTTTTTTCACTTTTCAAACATCCCTGAGTTCGGAAAACGCATTTTTGGCATTACGCCTTTGAACGTTATCAATCAAAAACGCTTTGAGTTAGACTGATGAAATTCAGTAAACAGTCTTCAAACCAAATTTGTATATTTCTATCAAATTTTAAGTGAAATTCATTCCGATTAAATGAGGCTGTCCGAATATAAATAAACACGATAGCTGTTAAACAACGAGAGCTAGATGGATAAAATTTGGTGCACGGATTTAGTATCTAAAATGTAGATACTTATCTCGGCACCTTGAATTTTTTCAAAAATGAAAGCGTTCTGTCAAAAAGAGATGTAATAGGTCAGAAAGGAATATCATTGAAGACAAAATGTGAAAGAACGATTTTGAAATTAATACGCTCTCAAATTGAATTGAGCGTCCATAGTGAAAAAGAGTCTCGGATTAGGTGAACGGGTTCTGAAATACTTGCATGGAAATGTAACTTTATGCGAAGCACCAGATTGGGGGAACAGGGAACATAACATATGTATCGCGTGCACAAGGACGGCTCTTTTTAAACGTCATCGGAACGGTGAAAGAACTCTTATTTTGTTTTTTTATTTTTTTGTTATTCGACACGAGCCGCTTCTTTGTGTATTGATGTTTTTCATCTGCATTATTACCAAATCACCTGTTAAAGATTTCAAGCACATTTCACAGATCTGAAAACTGATAACAGATGCATATATATTTTAGATCTTGTCACAACCCAGCAAAAATTGACTAGTGATTCCCAGTTTGGGAATTCTTGCTTCAGACTATGGAAAAATTTATGTAAATAGAGTCAATTACCTTAAACTGAAATGAGAGGAATAGTGATGACTTCTACTAGTTCAGAAACATTTGTAATTTCCTTAATTTTGTGAAAAATGAAAGGGAAGAGCCATTGATGAAAGTGGATATTCATGGAAGGGAAGGAAAGGAAAGAGCCATGAAATTAGACTGATCGAATGATAAATTTGTAAAGCAAAAGCTTACATTTGTTTGATGATTTTCTGTTTCAACTCGTGAGTTGACACAGAATAATACTGGCGATTTCAGCTTTATTGATAACAGCTTTGAAGAGGAAATAAAATATTAATTGAAGTAGTATTCATTGATCTAGATTATTACTTTTTATTTTATTTTTGGAATGAACTTCTGATCTTGAAACTGTCAATAATAAACTTTTAGAGGCATATTGCCCGCCACTTTCAGTAGTACTTTTAGGAGAATGTTTTTTTTTTTTAATTTTAATTATGTTAATAACCCGTTTGAAAGCAACCCTAAGGCTATTCTCGGACGGACCTCGTAATTTTCAGCCACGGCTAGATGGCGAAGACGACACCTGGGCCGGCATTCTCTTTACAAATTTCCACAGCACACAAGCGGGTGGACGTTTGGACCACGACGTCATATTTAATGTGCACCATCCCTTCATATACGGAGACTCTAGCTCCAACACCGAGGCCGAAATCTTACTACTAGGTCACCGCATCCAGAGAGTGAAGGATATGAGTCAGAAAAAAAAATTATAGCACCTATCTTCTGGCTGTGCTTTTATATGTCTTATTTGAAAACAGGCGTATTATATATATTCAAAAATTGACAGACCAAAGTGTATTTTAACAATTAATTGCATGCGTAATCGAGCTGGGTGTTGGAGGTTCCACTCTTAACCAGGGTTGGATTAATAAATAGGCTAAGTAGACAACGGCCTAAGTGCCCCTCAGCCCCCTAAAAACTAAATGACATGCAGTTTTTTTTAGTTTTTTTTTTAGGGTATTTCAGAAAAAGTGAATTTAGAAGTGACGTATGATAGATCTTGTTCAAATAATAATTAATATCACTTAGAATTTCAATTGAAACATAACTCTAACAGCATTCCTAATTTATTTCCTTTTGAAAGTTTTAAAATTCGAACAAAATATATTGCTTTATAATTTAAATGTAATTAAACAGTATCTAAATTTGTTTAAATTTATATACTGTTAGATTTCTTGCTATATCTTTTCACTGTTTTATTTAAAATTACTTATAAATTTTAATTTTGAGTTATTTTTATCGGCCAGGCAGTAAGTAACTGAAAGCAATTTTCCTGTAATTTTTTTAAGCAGTTTTTTGGAATTTACTACTTAAAACTGCTTATATAGAAATTAAATTATTACTCAATAAAAAAATTTAATTTTTGAAGATGGGAAAGAGAGGAAAGGAGGGACGTGTTTTCATTGCCTAGACGGCTTAATCTGGCTGTGCGCTTAGCGAAATTCTGTAATTGGCCAGTTTTTCTTGACAGTTCTCCTAACAGACGATAAGTTGATTTATAAGTTTTGTTCTAAGTGTAAGACAGCTTACTTCAATAAGCTGACTTTGTTTGAATAATGGAGGTGAGTTAATTGCCCCATAAATAGTAGCTAAATCAAATTTTTGCTTCAGATTCAGCATGGTCCCTTTGTTTAATAGAAGATTCCACATTTCATTTTTTTTTTCAGGAATCCTTTACTCTTGAGCATGGCTAAGTCCTTTTAAGAGGATTTTGTAAGCCAAACACCATGAATGCTTTTCAATTTAAAGTAAATCGCATATAAAATTAATGACATAACCTTTGACTTACAAACTTATTTAAATTTTGAATAAAATGATTAATCTAATTTGGGACATTTACTGCCATTTCAGTCCATTTAAAAGCGTAAAGGACAGGACGTAAAAGTAAAGGGTAATTATATCCAGATAATTTTACTTTGACTTAATTACTTGGCGCAGCATAGTCTTCTTTAGCTTTTGTGTTCCTAAAATGTATTAACTTATCTGTCTTGATTTAGCTACAGATTCTAAGCTTGAAATATTTGGTCTCATGCTTAAGTCTGATTAGTCATTGTATGGAAAAAGAGATAAGGTTTATCTAAAAACCAGAACACCGATCAGAAAACACTTTGTAGTTCATATCAAAACAATATTTTTTACTACTCAATGTGTGCAATGAAAGTAGGAAAACCAAGCTACTAAAGCTAATGAAAGAAAAAGCAAACATACCTTTATGCTGTCGCTTTTAAACACCTCATCTTTATAAGGGGCTCTTCTCTGTTCTTCCTGGCTAGTATCCTTAGGCACTTCTGTTGATGGAGGTGGCAAAGCGAAGGCTGGTAATTCAGTTGCCCGAGGTTTCATTTCATATCTGGGGGGTTTGGTGACAGGTGGCTCGACTTCATGGACCGGAGGCTTAGCTGTAACTGGTTCAATTTCATGGTCCTCGATTTTACTTGCAGAAGGTTCAATTTCATGGATCTGAGTCTTACTTGTAAGCACTCCGATTTCATGGACTTGGGTTTTACTTTCAAGTGGTTTCTTCTCATGGACTGGGGGTTCAGTTGTGAGAGGTTTAAATTCATAAACATCAACTTCTGAAGTCGTGACCTCGACTGGAGGAGGACGCTTGGATCGAACATTCAACAGTCCTCCTTGAGGGAGCTGCCCAGAATGTGACAGGCCTTGGTGCATTGCGGTTAATAATTGGTCAATGTTTGGCCGTACTATATGCTCCAGTTTCTTAAGGTCTTGAATTGACTGTAAAAAACAATGGATATTACATTAAATAATGTAAATATTTGTTTAAAAAATAACTTTGCTTTGTATTTAAATATCATCTCTGTTTTCAAATTTAATCTTCAGCTACAAATATCTTATATTCGTCATAAAATATTCATGATGTATTATAATATTTCTTATTTAAGAAGATATCAGAAAAAGGTTTAAAAAATGAAACAACGAAAAGACAGAAGAAAAGTCCGAAAAAAATTTGGTCAATACTCCTAGAGATTATTGATAAATCAAAGGATTTACGAAAAATGTTTGAATTTTCTAGACTTTTCCGAAATAATCTTGACATATTCGGAATTATAAGGGAATGAAAGTGAAGAATCCTGATGTCAATTATGTAAATATTTTATATAATATATTTTTTATTTCTAAGATATATTTTATTTTTAAAAAATGACATAAAGGGTTTAATGTTTTGTTTAATCACGTTCTTCAAGACTGGTGCTTAAGTCATTATACACCTAAGTTCCTCCTGAAAGTTAATAGAAATAATCATATTGTGCTCCGGATGCTAATTACATTAACTAGCCAATGATCAGTAGAATAATAAAGATAAGTGCAATCGGGGTATAATATGATTCACGATTCGCATCAATCCCTTAAAGAAGATCAATGTCAAGGATATAGTTTTATTTCTTTCCCCTTTGCCTTTTTTTTAATTAACATAAACGCAGTAATGTTTTGTTTCTATTGTGATCCTTAAGACTGGTGCCTAGGATATTTATACTTCCCTTTGCCCCCCCCCCCCCCTCAGCCACAACGATGTCCAAAGAAACTGAAATAATCATATTATGGTTCATCTGCCTTTTACAATAAATTACCAATTATCAGTGATGACTAGTGTAACAACGACGATATGTGACATCAGGGATATTATGATTATTTTGCTTCCATTCCTCATCAGTGGGATTGCGAAGGTCGCTGATATCAGGGGTTTAGTAAATTTTATTTGTCCTTTAATCCTACCTTATTTTAAAAAGTCACATAAACGAAAAATGCTTTCAGTTCATGCTCTTAGACTGCTTCCTTTTGCATCTCGTTCGCAACGCTTTTGCCAGTGATGACCACTGGATTCAAAATAATCTTATGATGCCACGGGCGCACATACATTTATAGGGCTACTATCGGACTGTAATTATTTTTAGTTGATTCCCATGACAACACCATTTAAAACAATCGTGTGACTGAAATGTGGAAGTCACTTTTCACATTGTGAGAAATATTTTCAACCATACGACCTGCTTATAAAATATCTAATATTTCAATTTTGTTTCCAAATACGTAAAGCAAACCTTTATATTGTCATTGCTGTCATGAAAAATGACTCAAGAATTATTTTACCTTCTCAATGTCTTCCACGGAAACTTCGGTGCTGCCTCTTTCCAGGCGCGTTTGAAGAGTTTGGAGTCGAGTAATGACAGAATCTAGCTGCGGTTTAAAACTGGCTATTGCTTCTTTGGACAGAGAGTGTCTGTTTCTGAAAGATGGTTAAAAAAATAAACAGAATTTATCTGAGCTCACTTTCTTTTCATTTTGCAATAAGCATTTTACAGGAATCAATATAATTTTATATATTAAAAATAATAAGTAAAAAAAGTCCTGCCGACTCAACAACAGGTCCACATTCATCAATTATTTTTTCATATGAAAGCTTACGAAACTTAGATAAGTCATCAACCATCACCTGCCCATATTTTCGAGAAATATTACAAAATAAAATATTAAACAGTCTCCAGTTTCACCAATCAGATCGATTTCTTTACACTGCATAGCTAATCGATCAAAATTCTCCATATTTCCTGCACAAATACAATTCTAAGTATTATCTTCATTTGGATTACAAGATATAGTTCATCAACTGTGTTCGACATTACTTGGTATAAATAGGGTAAACGAATAAATGGTAGCTGTAGGAAGCTAGTTATTTTGAAGTTAAAGTATATTTTTACTGCGCTTGAGATCCCCTTCCCAGAGCCAGAAAAATTGATTTTTGGAATAATGACTACTTGTCTATGAACATCATAATTCTAAAACGCTTTGATCTAGATGGATTAAATTTAATAAGTGTCATTACAGTATCAAATTTGTACATGTCGATCAAATTTAAAAGGAGCTCCATTAGTAAGAAATTTCTAAGTTTAACTGTCATTGTGCAGTGGATCACGATAACACGGAAAGACAAAGGTGGATAAATTTCGTTTCGCTGTTTGTATATCTATATATTGTTAGATATGTATCAAGTTTTGAGTTAAATCCATCAATGGGTTAAAGATCTGTACATTTGCATGCATTTAAAAGTGATGATTCAAGAATGCAGTGGTTTAAAAAAAATTAATTTGGTGGTTTTGATACAAAAATTGCAATCAAATTTGGTTTCAATTGGTTGTCAAAAATAACACATCTAAAATACTAACATTGATCACTGTAATTAATCGGTGCCCACTGGCTAACTTTAAAGCGATCTGTCTCAAGTAGCAAGAGTGGTCGCCAAATGATTAGCCAATGATCGCAATGGTCGGGTAAAACTCTTTCGATGATCTTTTGCTTCTTGAGGTAGGTTCAACATTTGCAATGCCGAAAAATGTGGATCCAATCTTGGTTATTCAACTGTAAAACTTCAATTTTTTAATGAAAAGTCTTGGGAAATCCGGTTAAATAGTCCCATATACTGTCCGGAATGATCACCTGATTATTTGCCTTGAAAAATTTGTCTGGGAGTTTATCTGAGCTCTTTATGTGCCCCTGATACGATGGCGGATTTCCGGTTAGACAGACTAGGCAACTCGGTTGACAGAGGGCCACAGCATTCAGGTAGATTAAAAATTTAATTAGCCTAGTTGCCAAATCAATTTCTAGAAAGTAAATATTCTTTGAATTATAAAATATAATAATGTTATTAAAACTTTTTAAAGTGCGATTATAAAGATTAATAAAGTTAAATAAAAGTTTCGTTATCCGTAATGTAGGCAAAACGGTTATCTGGTGAATTTTAACCATCAAATGTATCCAAAGGAATAATTATGCTTTATCCGTAATGTAGGCAAAATGGTTATCTGGCGAATCTTAACTATCAAATGTACCCATAGGATTAATTATGCTTATATCTTTCTTTCATTTTACACTCTACGAAACAATCCTTTTCTCGTCTGAGTTTTATTGTTGTGAGATAGTAAATTACAAGAAAACTTCTTACTTGTTGTGTACATGCTTCCTTGCCAGATGTATGAGAGACACAATGGGATGATCTTCCAACTGTGAAAGTTCATACTCCAACATCTGGGGATCTTCATACTCCGGAATTTCATACAGCATGGAACTCAATGAGTCATCTAATCCTAAAATATTTTTAAATGATTGCATTCACTGTTTCTGGAATCAGATGCGCTGTGAAATGGAGATTATACTTATTTCTCATGTACTTAAATATTAGATCAACAGGAAGTTACGTCATATTTGCTTTTCATGTGTTTAAAATCTAATTTGAGGGTAAAGTACTGATATAGTCCATATAATATTTTTTTTAGATTACTGTCTTATTACCTATATTTGAATTATATAAAAAATAAGTTGTAAAAATAGAGATTAGGTTCCAAAATTTAGCTGTTATTTCAATCCCACTTGTTTTAATATATATCTTACCGAGGATAAATGACAAAAAATAAGTTACATTTTTCGGTAGTTAAAGTAGTTTTGATTCAACTTAGACAAAATGATTTGGCTTCAATGCATGAAGATATGATGTCTTTTTGGAGGACTTTTAGAGGAAAAGAGGCCATATTTTTATTTCTCCTAGATAAAAAGGAAGAGGAAGAACCAGGAAACGTCGGTAGTCTAACCACCGCAACGGCAATACGATATTAAAGCGCACATTGATGTACCAATTTTTAAATAAGGTTGACAAGACCGTTAGTTAGTCAAAACGTATTGTTATAATAATGTGATCAAAAAGTGCCTTAAATTTGTTTTTGTGAAACCGTTTCAGAGTTCGAAGCGAATTTTCCTTTTTCGAATTAAAGGATTAAAAAGTTACCATAAAGAGGTAATTTCAATAGTGCAAATAAGAAAAATCCATCCAGTGATATATCTGGTGAATATGGAGATTTAAGAGCTATATTTGTTGTTTCGGTTAAAAGTTCAGGAATAATAATTTTGTAAATGCTGCAAAACCAATGAATCAGTTACATTTTAGGCCATTTTCGAAGAATGCATCATGCAAAGGGCGTGAAATAATTAAATAATAATCTTTATTGATTTCCTGGCCTGTTAATAGGAATTCATTATGCATAAACTGTGACAATCAAAGAAAATAGTTAATATTGCCTTGATTTTTGAATGATTTTGTAATAATTTTTCCATGTTTTATATTTTAAGCGCCATTAGCGTGACAGTTGAGCCGTTTTTGTATCAGAAACAAATTTCAAAATTTCATCAAAGTAATAATGCATTTTAGAAAGAAACCGTCTTGAGAAAATATCTCTAGGGCCATGACATGGCAACTGAGCCAATTCTTGTTTTTTGGAACAAATTCAAAGTTTTTTTAATAACTCAAGAAGCGATGCATCGCAACCTTAAGTGATCATTTAAAATTTCTGGACAGAAATCTAACGATCTAGAAAGTTATTCAATAATATCTTTTATTATCAAGCAACGATAGCCAAGCTCCAGCTCTCTGACCTTATTATTTTGATTATTAATAGAAGTGGATCTACGACGGCTTTGTCATCTGTGTCTTATTGATATAAGCTTTTTATATCAATACTATTGTTTCTAATAAAAAAATTTCTTTAAAAGTTCTTTTTTTCATTTTAAATGCTTTTTTTAATAGAAATTTCGTTGCGAAAGCAATATGTAATGCATATTCTTTGTTTCAATAACTTTCGCCATGTTAAAAAATCAACAGAGTAAAAAGTCTTATCTTATTAAAAACAAATTTATATTCAGACAATGAAACGAAATAAATTTCTGACTATTACCAGATGTTTATATAAATCTTAAAAATGTTTGATAAAAGTTGGCAGACGATATCTGCTTTAGAATTATCTTAAATAAATATTCCGGTACTTTTTGATCACAATAATATTTTTATAACTAAGAAATATTTTTATTAAAGTCATATTCATCAGAATTTTGATTTATTAAAATTTATTAAACAATATTTTCTTCGTCATTGCTATAAAGAACTCTAAACATTTGGCATTTTTCTTTTGACAATATATATTCAATATATAATATAACTCATACTCACAAAAGTTTGCAGATTGTTAGTTGTAATGGTAACTGAATACACTATGAATTCAATTTGAAAATTTTTTAAGGTTTTATAATGTTTTGAATGATTTTTCCCAAGAATTTATCAGTAATATCATTTCTAATGACTGATGAAAAAAAATCTGTTCTCCATCTAACAAAGTAATCAAATCGTTGATCAAGAAATGTGTTTTATATTTTTGATATTTTGCAGAATTTTGAGAATTTTTTAAAAATTAGTCATTTAAACTAAATCTTCTACATTCACATTTTTATTACATTTTTTAAACATTTTTTGAGTTGATTATTCGAAGATTTTAAATGCACGAACGATCAAAATGCTTCTATAAATTGTTTTAAATTAAATGTTGTCTTGGAGGCAAAGATTTTCTTCGCCGATCCGCTGATATTCTGCTGGGAGAAGTTTTATATCTTCACTGATTTAGCAAGAAGCCAAGAGTTTCTTGGTTCGAAGAGAAGTTTCATTTGTTTGCGACTTGGTCAAGAACCAAAATAAAAAAACAAAAAGGGTAGGATTTACTTTTATAATTTATATTCTAATAATTCTAATTTGCATACTAATTTAGTGGGGCTTATTTTTAAGGGAAGATAAAATATAATAAAGTATGTGATTAATATCCAACATAATCAAAATTGAAATTAAATTCGATTCTTTTTGGAATTGTCCTTATTATATAAATTCTAAAAGGTCAAAAAAAGGCCAGAAGACATTTCTACCATCCAATGAAAAGCAAGTAAACTGTTCATGAAGCCAATAAAATTGCTGAACTAGAATAATATATCTTACATCACAATATTTTATAAAAACATTGTCTTTAATTCATTTTTTAGGGCGTCTTCATTTTTAATATTTGTTTTGAATTTTATCGTCTGCAGTTTACTAGGTGCAAATGTAGAAAAATAAATTGCAAAATAAGTATTATTTTTTTACTTGGTTTTTATAACTTTATTTTATATAGTTGTAATTATGATTTTTCGGGCGTTTGTTATATCACGGAAAATGCTATGCAAGATTTTTGCTAGTCAAGTATTAATAAAACCTCAGTAATCATTAAAATTTCTCCTGCATAAATCATGCAAAAATTTATGAAAATGCTAAAAGTTGCGAGAATGCAAATCTTACCTAGCATCATCGAATCTGGCTGTCTCAAAACGGCAGCTGTCGACAGTTGCAGCAGCGATAACAGCAATATCGCAATCATGACTGAAATTATAAAATAAATTAATTAATTAAATTAAAAATTAAAAAAAACAAAAGAATCATTTTATACCTGACGCTTCAAATTTAATAACTATTGGGGAAATTCTCCCCTCGATTCTTTCATACACTAATATAGTATGATGTAGTTTATGTGCACCATGATGTAATGAAAAATAACCGAACATAGATTTATGTCATCGTTTATATCAATTGAGATGCAATTTATCATATAGAACTTATAATTACTAATTGGAATCAAGAATATATACAAAATTTCATTTAATCTAAGTTGTATTTTCATGAAAATCGCTTCCATATTTGCTCAAATGTACAAGCGAAAAACGGTGAACGCTTCGATTTATTTGCTACAAAATTTTAAGCAGATCATTAATTCTAATGATAGAGCTATTTACTAAATTTCAACCATGAAACTATCTGCGGTTTTAAATTATTGTGTTTATAAGTACAGAAAGGCTTTAGGATAGGCAGATCGAAAAGCTTTCTTGTGAGGAATATTGTTCAAAAGTGCAAAAGTTAAAGGAAGTATCCGCATTTTTGGCGTAAATGCCACATATCGAATTTTATTCTTGCAGCTGGTTAAATTTTCAGTTTCTAATTATTTAATATTATTTTTGATTTTGCTTTTTCATAACGGAAAGCAAAACGGAAAGATATAATTCCAGTTTTATTTGGGGGGGGGGGGGTAGAAACATGGTAAAAAATGGTAAAACATGGTAAAAAAAATACTTCTTGACGGAATCGTTTGTGGAGATTACTATACTTTCTCCTTGTATGAGAGAAAGTGACAAAGCATTAAAAATTTCTTTCAAAAATGTATATGAATATTAACCCCTTAACTCCTTAGATACTTTTCATTATATAATTAGCTGACACCTTCCATTTCAGAAGAATGCTGTCTTACTTATTCAATTAAGAATTCATGGAATACTTCAGGTAACATGGGGCACATTTTTGTATCGAATTAAAGCTCTATGAATGATTTAATTTCAACTTTACGTTTGCGAAGCGATAATTCGATGTCTATGAGATTTGCGAGTTTGACAATTAAGAGTTTAACATAAAATTTATTTTACGGTCAGGTCAACGGAAAGAAAATGCTACGTAATTCAATGAAACGCTGCGCAGATTCCATTCCTATAACATTTCAAGCGAAGTCTTATTTCAGACAAATGGGAGCTGATTACAGTTGTAGATATGATTTGTGTAGTATTTTATGGATGAAAAAAGCAGAGAAACAAAATTCTGTACATTGCACAGATTTACTGAAGATGTTGAATGTATGAATGGATAAAACATTATTGAATAAAATATAAAAGAAATGCCTTGCTTGCAGTTAAAGCAGTGTCACGAGACTTTGAAAAAGTACCTATTTTAAAAACATTTCTGAAATGAATTGTTCTTTTTTAAATCAAGATTAAGTATACAAATTTACAAAAATTATTTAAAAAATAGTTTGATGAGATCTTGGAAATATATTATCCTCTACTTGATGAAGATAAAAATATGCGTGTGTTTGTGTGTGTTTGTGTGTGCGCGTGCGTGCGTGTGAGCGTTGATGCTCTATAGGAAAAATCGTTTGACCTATAGTTACGAACACATATATAGTTATAATAGCACATATATATTTTGGGGGATGAATATCTGTACATTGGAGCAATTTAAAAAAAGATTTAATTATAATTTTAATTGATTAAAAATGAAGTGAAATTTTGACATTTTCCAGCTATAATTTCTGAAAATATTGCAGCACAAAAACGATTTTTACATCATCTTAAAATTAAAAAAAATATATTCTCAGTGATACCTATTATTCTATCACATAATTGTTTCTATTTTTAAAATATATTTTAAACATACTTTCCAACAATTAATTTAATACTAATTGCTTTTGGCGAGCAGCTAGTTCGCTGGATTAATGCTCTTCAAAATTTTCAAATCAATATTTTCAGTTGATTTTTCTGTTAATTGTTTCTCCAGTAAAATATTTTTAAATAAATTTTGAAAGACATATAACATTCATACTTTTAAAATAACCTTGCGCTGTTCTGTTCATTTTACTATCAATCTTTCTAATTTTCTGTCAGCATCTGCCAAATTTGAGTTTTAAATTGGAGAAGAAGTGATTAAACTTCAATTAAAACAAAAACATTTTCTTCTGAAATTAAACATGTTTTTTTAAAATATGAGCGTTGAAAATAGAACCGTTTTGCATTGAAGTCACATGTGTACTACAAGATATCTTTCATAATTTATTCTCTGATTCATCATAAAAATCAGTTTTTAGTTTTATTCTCAAAGAGATTTAAATAGCGTAAATAATTATATCTTATTTTCTTTCAATCAATAAGTGTGATTATGAAGTCTAAATTTTATACAATCCTTTGTTCCTAAGGAATTATATTCGGTGAAATATTTTTGACTTTCCAAGTTTTAAATCAAAAAACATTTCAATCTTCTGCAATCAAATCCGAACGAGTTATGAACGTAACTAATTAAGGACAATCAATAATTCAATAACATATTGACCTTAAATACTATAGAATTATGGAATTCATGATATTGTCACTGAAATTCCGCTAAAATCGACGGGTTCGCTATAGTGAGTATATGGTGACACAATCAGCAGGCCTCAATAACCAGTAATGGCGTTTATTACCACGAAGACAAAAAATACACAGATGACAAAAAATAGCCGAGACGTATACAAGCAATACACAATAGCACTTATAACAAACAGCAGCCCACAACTTGAAATCAGAAGTAAACAACCACAACAGCATTCAAAGCAGCCAGACAGAACTCAGCAGAAAGAGAGAATCCACGCAGCTGTCTACTAATGTCTTTCCTCTGTGCCTGCTATTCTCCACTGCCTCATCACTTTAGCTGTACCCAACTGCAGACTAATTACTATACAATTGGCTATTCATCACACGACTCCATGCTGCTTCAATACTTGTATCCAAGACTCGGCGCACGGCTCAATTCTCAATTCACTAATTACTTGAGTTCCACTCAACGCTTGCTCTTCGCTGGATTAATCCAACTAATTCGTCGCTGATTTAACTCTGACTAACAATACGATTGACTCTGGCTTAGTCTACAGGTCTTGCATAGCTTCCGGAGAAGAGCACAGAAGGTTCTCGAACAATCATCATCATTCGGCGCCTATTGATCTTATGGTACGACCGGAGTTTAACCCCCTGCTTGGCGCAATTTTCAAACACCGCCAACTCGCCGACAACGGTCTTGCGCCGTGTTTTGAGAAATGTTCAAAAGCGAGGGAGCAATGTCCAATCATAGCGCATAATAAAGACGAAAGCTAATAAGTTTGCCAGTCTGGAGGTTGCCAGCTTTGGCGCGTTACGTAATTTGGCGAAGAAGGGGGTTAAACTCCGGTTCAATCGATCTTATCACCAAAACTTTTGAATTTTCCGGTAACATTCCTTTTATCACCATAGTCGGCAATTTCATCAAGTCGCCCATCTCGGGAGTCATGATCCGATCAGTATCCAACAGGGCTATCTGTAAAATTGTCTTTCTTACGTTGGAACTAACTTTACTGAGAAGCAACTTTACAAATTCGTAAAATAAATCCAATTATATTCAATTCAAAAATAATATTTTCTTGTGCTTATTCTTCTAGAAAATATGATATTTCATTTTTTGGAGACGCGTGATGAAAATTATACTTTTTTAGGTTTAGTTTGCAGTAACAGTAAACTTAAACTTTTAGAATGAGCGTGAATTTAACGTGATGACAACACACTGATAAAATATAATTTTTCCTGTGCATGTGTAAAATGCTCTGCCAGATGAAATTTTATTTTTTTATTTTAGAGAGATAAATTGTTGAAAAATATCCTTAAAATATTTGTTTTAATTTGAATTAGTAATGGAGCTTCATTTATATGTTAAAAAACTGATATTATTAAGAAGATAATTTTTTGAATTTTAAGTTCATGTAAAAATAATTATTATACTTTTTTCGGATATCGGGAGAAAATGTCAAAATTTTACTTAATTTCTAATTAACTAAAATTTTGAGAGGCCGTTCCAGGTGGCCATTCTTCAAAGTATTTATGTGCGAAGTTCAGTAGCTCTAGCCGCCTTTGGCAAGCAGCTTGTTCGTCCAAATTATTGACTTTTTAGGAGTGAAATGATTAATGATTACTCAGTTTCATACAGATAGACAAATATAAAAATTTCTTGTGATTGGCTTTCCTACAAAATTTTATAGTAATCTACAAATTTGGTGCAAAGATCAGGTATGGATGTCTATCTAGCTCAAATATTATGCTCATAGACAGACATAATTTCGAAGATGTGTCTTTCGGATTCATTTATAGTCGTATCACTGACTCTCCGTCACGCTCGAAGGTACACGGATAAAGAATAATGAATGACCGGACCGTAGCAACAGCAACATTGGCGGGAACTGTGGTTGAGTCTTAAGGTCATCACCGGCCACGGTACAGCCCTTCCCGAAGAAAGTACATCCCGTCCGATGGAAGGAACTATATCCCCCACCTATTTATGTCGAGATCCAGACACCATACCGGAAGCATCTCATCCTCATTTCGAGGTGCTCCCCCCCCCCGGTAGTTTCGGATTCAGGGGATTCAGGTATATCTGAAACTTTGAGATTCGGATTCAGCTATATCTGACCCCAATTTGAAATTTCTCTAATATTTAAAAACTGATTTTTTTTCTTGTGTTTCAAAAGATTCAAAAATTAATTATTAAACATTTGCACACTTTCTCTTCAAATTTTGAATCGAATCAAAATAGTTCATTCCTTAGAATTGTGTTAATGTTACAGATAAAAACTTGCATTTTTCTAATAAACAGAATTTTATTTTTCAGGGTTTCTGGTAGAGATATCTAAATACTTATTCCTAATTTAAATTCTTCTAAATTTTAGAGTTCATCTGTTCTAATTTTATCAAACGTCGAAAGTTAAACTATATTTATCCATTTATTGCATTTTGCAAACAAAGTTGTATTTTATGATTTAATAATTTTTTTAAAATATTTTAAATAAAATAATAAATTTCGAAGATGCTTATTGAAGTTGAAGATGAAAATTACTCTCACTGGCATATTTCTACGAATTTAACAGACAGAAGGAAACCTGGAAATAGTATCTATGAATACTACGAAGAAGTAAAATAATAGTGCGAAGTTCTTTAGGATTTATAAATTTTTTTAGGATATAAAAAAATACGTTAAATTAGAGTTTAATTTCCATAATTTTTCCACATCTTTCTATAAATCTATTTTTTTCTAAATGCACCAGCAATAGACATCTTAATACATTCTTATTTTAAAATTCTTTTGTCAAGAACATCTAAATTTTTCAGCATTTCATTTAAATCTAAAATTCTTAATTTAAAGAATTATTTTGATTTATCTATAAATAGCATTTTTAATTTCTTATTTTCTTAAAAATCTCAGATAAAATCCAGCCTAAATAAAAGATCTCAATGATAAATTTGATAAAATTTAATATATCGGTTAAATTTAACGCGGCCATCAACTTTAAATTGCACTTATTTTCCATAATAAAATCAAAGCCGATTTACTGAAAGAATTTCGGATTATTTTGATTCAACTGCAAACTTCAATTTACACTCAGTGTCTATCACAAAACAAATACAATTTATTGAAAGTATATTTCAATAGATGCATTTGATGCAACCATAAACTGTAATTTGTATTTTTACTTTCTCATATATATACTATAGTGAAGTATGAAAACCGTCAAGAATTTCAAACTCGAGATTTTAACGAATTCCAACGTTTTTTTATCTGCCTGAGTTCGAAAGACACGTTTTTTGTAAATGTTCTTCTGTTTGTCTGAGACAAAAATAATTTAAAAACAATTTGAGCTAAAAGGTTGAAATTTGGTACATGTTCTTTTCCGCAAATTTGCAGATTTCTATCAAATTTTGAGCAAAATATATTCAGAGGAAGTCTGTCTGTCCAGCGGTTCGGATATAAGTTAGCATGATAATTACAAAACGAAGAGAGCTAGATAGATAAAATTCGGTACACAAGTTGAACATCTATAGTTTAGACACCTATCAAATTTTGAGCTAAATCCAACAAGGGATGACTCCTGTCGGTCTGTACTTAAACACGTAAATGCGATAACTCAAAAACACAGTAACTTAAACATACAAAATTTGTGGCTGCAAGTGTAATTTGTGTTCAGTTTTAGTTTCCATTGGTTGTGAAAAGCGTGTCTAAAAGTCAAATTCGATTTTTGGATACGATTAACGCATTTGGATTAATCACCAAAAACCTCGCCAATGATGATACGATAGATTCAATTAAAATGCTAAATTCACACCAAAGTTTGATAATTCGTAACTACTGTACGCCAATGCCATGTAAGGCGTTCTCTTGCATGAGAGTGCTCGAGTAAGTTTTGTAGATACCCCCTCTCTAGTTTTATTATTAGAATGAATCCAATTCTATTTATTGAAAGGATTTCAGGAGATTAATTAATGCAAATATAAACCTTAATTTATTCTTATTTTCTATTTCAAAGCAAATCCAGCATATGATTTTCAAAGATTACATTTCATGTAACCATGAATCTTAGTTTGCATTTTATATATTCCTAAATCACAAATCAAATTCAGCTAAATGAAAATATTTTCAAGTATTAAACTCGATGTAGCAATAAACACAAGCCTGTCCTTATTATCTATTATAAATAATAAATTAAATTCAACGTACTGAAGGCAGTTTATGACACAACTGGTATGAAACTCGATGTAACCATAAACACAAGCCTATCCTTATTATCTATTGCCTTCAAATTCAACATATTGAAGGCACTTTACGACACAACTAATATTAAACTCGATATAACCATAAACACAAGTTTACCCTTATTATCTGTTATAAATAACAAATCAAATTCAACTTACTGAAGGCAATTTATGACACGAATAGTATTAAACTTGACTTAACCATAAACAACACAAGCCTAACATAAATTATCTTTTATAAATAACAAATAAAATTCAACTTAGTGTAGGTAGTTTATGACACAAATAGTATTAAACTCGATGTAGTCATAAACACAAGCCTACCTTTATTTTCTATTATAAATAATAAATCAAATTCACCTTATAGAAGGCACTTTGTGACACAACTAGTATTAAACTCGATGTAACCATAAACACAAGCCTATCCTTATTAACTATTATTAATAACAAATCAAATTCAACTTACTGAATGGTAGTTTATGACACAACTACAATCTTGTAAGGCGTTAGTTTTATCACTTAAAATAAAATAATCCCCTTCTTGAATCGTATGGCGTTGTATCTGTTATGAGAGGCTTCGCATTAACCATAGGGCGGATGAACAGCAAAAGCGTGAAATAAATATTTGCTGATCAGCAGGTGTCATCACCCCCAAAATTGCTTTTTACGTACAGAAAGCAGTAATTTTACGTCGTGTACCACGAATGATTCAATGCCAGCTATGCATAACTCGATTACTGAGTCACATGGAAAAGTGCGTTCATCTTATTAATGTCGTGATTCCAGAAAAATCGAGACCACAGGTCTTTTTATTCATGTTTGATAGCTGTAAATTGATATTGTTGTTCCAGACCCTGTTAAGCTTATGCTTTACCTGAAAAATGAGATTTGTTTTAAAATGAAAATGATAATAATTTACACAAACCTGAATAAGAAAACTGAAATCTTTTTTATGATGTAACGATTACTGAAGTAAAATTCATATTAAAATAAATAATATAATTAATTTTATTATATCGTATATTTTCATTCAATCAAATGTTTTTATTTGTGGGAAAATTGTTCATTTCTAACAGAGATTGTTAGCATATTATTTGAGCGTTTTTAATAGAATACATAAAAAAATCGTTTGGTTTTAATTTGGTTAATTATTTTTATAAACATTATTTGATCATATTTTGACTTATCGCCTGCTGTTATGAAGTTTTCTTTAATTCCAAAGTGGCATTTATAAGTAAATATTGGGGAGATTTCTAAATTTTTGTCCTTCTGAATTGAAATGTCCAATAAAAGCCATCCAAAGCGAAACAAAATCTTCGAATAATATTATTCTAAAGAAAAAATATGATTATTATTAGTAAAAGAAAACCACGTTAAAATTTGCAGTTTATTAAAAACATATATTATTCTAAATATGCATCCTTTGATGAAACGAACATCTTCATAATTCTAAGGTACGTTTTTATTAATTATAAAGACAATCCATCATGTACATTAGTAATGAAGAGGGATTTCTATGTGTGTCTCACAGCTCTGCAGAACAAACAATTTGAACTAGAGCTACTACATTTAGCTGATGTAAATATATTTTGGAGTATTGAAACGTGCACTTCGGAACGACATTTCTAGCATTTTAGTTGGAATATGAATCCACAAAAATTAAGGGAGATTTTGGTGTTTTCCAAATAGCGATAATTCCCAAAAACATTTTTGTCAGATTTAAATTTTGTACAATTATAAAATTTTTGTCTTTTTTTAATGATTCTAATTTAGTTGTCCTTGCAAATGTTGTCTAAATTTTGAAAGTTTTATAAAAACAAAAAAATACTTTTGGGGATAATTTTCATCCATTGATTTGATTATTGCAATGAAATTCAAACCATTTTCAATTTTTTTCATCAAATACAAAATCAAGCGATTTTCTCCCATTGTTAAAAGCTAAGGGAGAATGATTCTGTTTGTTATCTGTGCAGTTTATACGAAAAATCTGAAAATGAAATTACATTCTCGAAGAGACGAAGATTATTTAGATTTCAGTTCTTAATGACACCATTATCTCATAGAATTTGATTACATTAGGAAGATTTTATTTTCACAATAAAAAATACAGGTGTAAGACTATTATAATACCACAGCTTTAATATATATCATAAATTGATGTTTAAAAGTGTTTTCTTGAAGCAGTCGTGAACATCAAGTTACACATAAATATACCAAAATTGCATGAGAAAGAACTTAGTAAAATAACCAGAGGAAGTGGTTTCCCCAAACATTTCTTTCATACTCTCTAATTAAGGTGTTATAGAATGCCCTGCATGGCATTAGCGTACAATAGTTACGAAATATTAACCTTTGGTGCGAATATACTACTTTTACTGAATCTATAATGTCATACTTGGCGAGTTATTTGTAGATTAATCCCTGGCATGCTGTTAATAGTATCCGAATATCGAATTTGTGTTTACATGCGTTTTTCTAAACCGTTTGAAAATAAATCTCACATAGAACTAATGTTGTAGTCACAAAATCCCATACCAAATTTGATAAATTTAATTCATTGCATCTTTGAGTTATCACGTTTACTTATTTCTGAAATTGCAGAAAGACAGACTATCATTTTCTTGTTGGAATTTCTTCTCAAAATTTGAAAAGTGTCTAAATTATAAATATTAATTCTGTATATTGAATTTTATTTACATAGCTCTCTTCGTTTTGTAGTTAGTGCGTTAATTTGCATCCAAACAGCTGGATAGACAGATTTCTTCTGAAGGCAGTTTCCTCAAAATTTGATAGAAATCTACAAATTTGGTATAAAGACGTTATACCAAATTTAATCCGTCTGGATCAAAACGTTTTTGAGTTATTTTTGTCACAGAAAGACAGATAGAAGAACGGACATTTTCCAAAAAAGAGTTTTCCGGATTCAGGGAGGTCGAAAACATGAAGATTTGTCAAAATTTCAAGTTCGAATTGTTTCATTTCTATATTTTCTGTATACTATGCATACAAGAAAGTAAAAAAGGAGAACTAAAGTGATTTTCCAATATATTGTTAAGTGTATTTATATCGGATATTCAGTTTCCTTTAGGAATCATTTTGGGGAATCAAGTATTGGTATAATTAATCGTTAGTATGTCATTTTGCTGTTTTATTCTTATGGTTTGTTTAGTATCGTGGTTTTTACATTCCTTTAATGACTTTTTATGAATTACTACATTGGTAAAACTTGATTTCCACGGCGACTGCGACAAACCAACAAATCATGCAAAAAAAAAAAAAAAGCCCAAAGTAACCAAACTAAAAGCAACCATACACATTAAGCCACAAACTAAATGCGAGTAATTTTAGCCTGTCGTTGTTCTTGGCGTCGTTTTAATAGCGGTCGCCATATAAATCAAGATGTACTGCCACATTATAGACCTGCCACAGTTCAAAGAAAAAAGATTTTTGAAATTGCATCTATCTATCTATGAACATGATAGATCATATAACTTACTAGCAGTATGTAGTATTTATGCCAAAATTGTAGCCTACTCTCTCGTTTTGGGTGAAATCCATCAATGAAGAGTTTGCTTGAGAAGAGATTTAAAATCCATGATCTATTCTCGTCATTATAGATCAAAGCTTAACATAAAAACCATCCTATAATTGAAGTACAAGAAAAGGTATGGGAGAACACTCATGTTAATTAAAACAAACTGAACAAAAACTCAGTGACAAGAAGCGGAATTTTTCTCAGAATAAAAATTTTGCTTTCCCCGCATGAGATGTTTCCTAGTAAATCTCAATAATTGTGTGTTAGTCAGACACGTTCTTTTAGTCTTTATCATATTTACCAGCATTGCAGGTGCAGCAGATGTTTCTAAATATGACGTAATAATTCAAATGATTTCTTTTTGTTTTCTTATTTCCAACAACTCCGGTTTTTGCCTTGCAGTTACTTTCACGAAGACATTTCCGTTTTGCTCTGTTATCTCGATTAAATTTGGAGAGTGTTTATTTAGAAAGAGACGAATGAAAGCCCATTAAACTTGTCTCTGTTGTGTCTAACTTGAAATGTAACTAATCTATCTAAAAATCTAACTAACTAATGTATCTAAACTAAAAATCCTATTTAAATTGGCATTTTTACTTTCTCATGTACAAAGCAGATGAAGAAAGCTTTGTAATTATTAAACCAGTGGGAGTGGTCCCCCAGAATTTTCTCGAGTACTCTCTAATAAACTTGTCATGCTAGAGAACATCTTGCATGGCATTGGCGCACAATAGTTGCGAAATATTAACTTGTGGCGCAAATTCAGCATTTTTGCTGAATCCACCATGTTATTCCTTGGCGAGTTATTTGGCGAACTGATCTCATACATAGTCGAATAGTAAACGGAAATCGAATTTGTTCTTCAGACGCGTTTATCTCAACTGACTAATACAAAAATTTGCACGAAACTGCACTTGCACTCACAAATTTGATATATTTCAATCATCGCGTCTTTGAATTATAACGTTTGCATTTTTCTAAAAGTGCAGACTGGCATACAGGTTTAAGATTTAACAGGTATCAACACTATAAATGTAAAATCTGTGTACCGAATTTTATCAGTCTAGTTCTCTTTGTTTTTTAATTATCGTTATAACTTAGATTCGAAAGCCGATTTCCTCTAAACAAATTTTACTCAAAATTTGATAGAAATCTGGAAATTTGGTGTAAAGACCACATACCAAATTTTAACCGTCTAGCTCAAAGTGTTTTTGAATTATCTTTGTCACAGACAGATAGAGAGACGGGCATTTTCTAAAAATGTGCTTTTCGAACTCAGGGTGGACTAAAATGTTCGTCAAAATCTCGACTTCGAATTTTTTGACGATTATTATACTTCCACTATACTACATATAAGTGAAAGTAAAAATTCGAGTTTCAGAATTTGATGAATCTTTACGCCCTGAGTCCAAAAAGCACAGTTTTGATTATTACCGCTGTCTATCCGTCTCTAAACCCGATAACTCAAAAAAAAAATGCATTGGTGTAAGAAGATAAAATTTGATATGTAGTTCTAATATTAAAACTTTAGATTTGTATCCAATTTTGGACAAGATCCGTCTAATTAAAGTTTTTCTGTCAGTCCGTGAGCATTTGAACACAATAACTCAAAAACAGAAAGAATTAGGTGTATGAAATTGACAATAGTCTTATCAACAAAATTATAGACGTGAATTAAATTTTTGGTCCAAATACGTTAAAGAAACGGCCATTTTCCAATCTATATATTTGCGTGTATGTGAAAACGATAACTCAAAAATGCAATAATTTAAATTTGATGAAAATTTTCATCCCATATAGAGCTATTTTTGTTTTACAAATACCTGCATCTTCAGCGAAATAATAAATGGAAAGTAAAGTCTTTACAGTATGCATGTCACTCTTAATTTAATCCTATTTCAACCCATTTCGCTCGCTTTTTCACAAAACACAATTTCTATTTTTTAATATCTAGTTACTCCCACCGAACAGCTCAGAAATGAGGACGAAAAGCTTCCAGTATGGTGGTTGGTTCTTGCTAACTCATTAGCAGAATTCTGTAATAACACAAAAAGAAACATTTTTAAGCTGATCGGGCACCAAAAAACAATAATATTTGTTGATGAGTACAGAAATGGGGGAGGGTAGCTACCTCCTATCAATGACGATACATACTTCCCATGGGAAGAGTTGTACACTAGCCGGTGATAACTCTTAAGATTCAACCATTGTACCCACCAGAGTTGTTGTTGTGGCGATCCGATCATTCAGTTTTTTCGTGTGCCTCAGAGCAAGTCGGAGTAGTCAATTTATGATTTGACATCTGGTTAACTTACATATACTAACCTAAAAAGTCACGAATAAAAAAAATATATGCGAAGAACTGATACCAAATAACATAAACAGAATTCTGTAATAACGCAAAAAGAAATATTTTTAGCTGGTCGGCCACCTAAAAACAATAATATTTGTTGTGCCGACTTAATATTAATCACTTGTAAATTGATATCACACTTTTGATTCAATTCATCGAAAAGGAGAGTTACAAAATGATACTCGGTATACTCGGTAATGATACTCGGTAATGATACTTTCTCGTATAAATAGTACAGAAAAAGTATAATAATCGTCAAAAAATCCGAAAAATTTTAACGAATCTCTACGTTTGAGATCTCCATGAGTTCGAAAAACCCATTTTTGCAAAATGGACCTATATGCGACAAAGATAATTCAAAAACACATTGAGCTAGTCGGATGAAATTTGAAATACGGGTATTCATACCAAATTTGTAGATTTCTATCAAATTTTGAGCAAAATCAGCGCAGAAGTCTGTCTATCCCGCTATTCGAATATAAGTTAACACGATAATTACAAAATGGAAAGAGCTAGATAAATAAAATTCGGTATATATATTTAACATTGATAATGTAGACATCTATCTAATTTTGAGCCAAATCGAACATGGGGTTGATCATCTATTTGTCTGTAATATACCAAATTTATTTGATTGTGGCTACAAGATTGTGATTGTGGTTTAATGATTCTGCTTCTTCCCTGCTTGACCATGGTGACACTTCTTTTTCCCACGCTCCATAATTAGCATCCAGACAGCAGTATCAGCAATGGCGACGCCCTACCGCAGTGTAAGTGCTTCCAGAGGGCCAGGTGGTCAACCCCTTTAAAGTAAGGACATCTGGGCAATTAGTACGAGTCCAGATAAGGAACCACACCTGCAGAAAACGGGTTTTTGAAACAGATGCAAACCTGCATTCTTTACATTGTAGAGGGTGGCTCTTCAACGGATTCCCACGGTCGACGGCAGACCAGTGAAGTTGTTGCTGAACGATTATTGGATAACCGGGAGCTAAATGGTCCGATGTGAATGAGGGTGGGGACAGAATGAAAGTGCGAAGAGATTGGAAGAGAAGGAGAATCGTGGAGACGGAGGAAGATAGCGGTGAGAGCTGAGTATCTGACGAGAATTCCACCCGAGAAGATTCGGTGGATCCCTGGAGCTACGCCTGCGTTTGCTAGAACGCTAAGAGTCGGTTAGCTGTTTTCTTGGGAGGTTTCTCCGAAAGTATTCGAGGAACTATCCTTGTTGTGTCGAATAGAATACTAACAACTCATTTAACCTAGAGGATGAACTGTAATTTTGTGTAATTAAAGCTGTAAATAAAGAATTTGATTATAACGCTACCCTTTATTGGATCGGACTGGATCGAGACGTTACAGTGGGATTTTTTGACTACAAGAATAGCTTTGAGTTAAATTTTTGCTTCAGACAGTTCGGAATTCGATTTTGCATACTTTTAATCGCATGCCAGAGATTAATCACTGGAACCCTCGCCAAGGATCACACGAAGACACTAAATTCACACCAAGTTCATGCCAAATATTTGTATTTCGTATTTATTATACGCCAATGCCAAACGTAGCGTTCTCTGAGATAACACTTTATCAGACAGTACACGAGAAAGTTTAGGGGAGATCACTGTCGCTGGTGTCTTTTACTTTCTTGCATATGAAGTATAACGAATATCCGAATCATCAAATATTTCTAACTCAATATTTTGTTGATTCTCGAAGTTTCTGATCTCCCTGAGCTCGAAAACCAGATTTTTTTTTTTTATCGCTATATCTGTCTATGCACCTGTCTATGACAAAGAAAACTCAAAAACACTTTACGCTAGACGACTGAAATTTTGTATGAAACTTCTAGATTTCTATCAAATTTTGAATGAAATTCACTCTCAGGTAATCTGTCTGTCTGACTGATCCAGAGCAAGTGAACTCAATAATTACAAAATGCAAACATTTTGAAGATGGAATTTGGTTAGCATTTAAAATATGGATTCTTATCAATTTTTGAGTCTAATCTGTCTGAGACCCCTCAGATCCACCCCATTTATGTTCTCATCGGAGAAGCGAGAACCTACTTACTTATACGGTAACTTCTCACTCCATATTTAAGGTTATCCTTCCACGATGAGGTTTAATAAGGGTAAACTAGTTGAAGTGTTTACTTCATCGTCTATTTTCCACAATGTTTATGGTTCAAAATCACTGTCCTTAATAGTCTTTTCTTACCTTAATAGCTTAGTTTAACATAATGCGGAATATTCGTTAAGTAAAGTAATTGTTCCCATTGGAATCCATATAAATTAGGACAGAGTGTTTTATTCAGAAAAAAATATTCAAATTCATAATAATGTAATGTATTATTTATACTCTGTTTACCAAAAAAAAAATCTGAAGACATTTGTCTTTGACTAAGCTTCAAAATTAGGTCGAAACACAGCATTATCTTTAAATGAATTGGTAATGTGCATAGCTACTGCTTTATTATGTGCTTCTCAACATAAGATGTTGTAATGTCCTATTTGCTTTTCCATCTTCCTCATTTTACTGGAAAGCTATTATTCTGTTGAGTTTATTATTTCCTCCTCACCTGACCAAATCTCCTCCGCAACGTTTTGAGGGCACACAGAATGCAATTCCATTAATTCTTATGCAGATTTGGTTGTGTCGTTGCATCAGCTCATCACTGTCATTTCTAACCACCTCTGGTCCCCTAATTTTGGTCAGTAAATAATTTTATCGATTAAGGCTCCATAGGAACTGCTGAAACCCCCCTGAGTCGTGTTTGACAATGTTATCCGGCCAAATCTTCTTCCCTGCAGAAATAAAAATTTAACCTTCAAACAAGCGCTCAACACAGATTGATTTAGATCAATCCAAGGTGTCTCTTCGCCACTTGTATTGCGAAACATCGCTCGTTATTCGAGTCACTTTTTTATATTATGTGTTATTAATTTTGAGAATTACTCGCTAAGCGAGGTTTGACTGTATATAAAAAAACCTTTCATTGTTAGTTTCTAAAATAGATTATGAATCTTTAGAGTTCTTTTCTTTTTTGGTTTAATTAAACAAACGTCTATTAATTCAAAAAATAATATATTAATGTAACAAATGAAATTATTTATTGTTCTGTATATCGTATATTACTATTTCCATCTCTGCTAATAATAAAGCTGAATATGTGTGCGTGTGTGTGTCAGTATACGTGGATGCGTGTTGGAGCGGACAGTTCATTCGACTCAGAGAGCCAAATATGGTACTTATGTATTTAGAAAAGTGCGAATGTGCATTTCGGAGCGATTTTTTTTAAAGTTTACATTAGATTTTTAATTAATTAAATTTTTAAAAATACATCTTTCTGCTATAATTATCGAAACTATTAATTAATAATTTTCGCATAAATAATTTTTGTAACATAACAAAACTCAAAAAAATTATCTTTTAAATTATACCAATTTAATAATTTTTCAAATTTTTCCTGAATCTTGTCAATTTTTTTAAGAAATATTGTACGAATTTTGAACAATAGATTGCATTGTTGCATTGAAATTTAAACCGATGTCAATGTTTCATCAAATATTTAATAGAGTGCTTTCCTTCCGTTGTTGAAATTTAAGGAAGAAAAATTCTGCTTAATACCTGCATAGATTAATAACGAATAAAAAATGTAGTTACAGAACCGCAAAAGTTAGATAAACCGACAATTATGCTTTTAAATGCAATTATATCATGGGACACAATTCTTTTAGCATTTTTCATGCATACAATGGACGGAACAGGAGTATGGATGTTAAACTAACACAGCTTTTAATTTCTGACCAAAGCGGTTCTAATTTCTGTGGCACTTAGTGAAGGCATCGTGAATATGTATAAAAGACTTAATTAGAAGTAAATGCAACCAATATGACCGACCAACCAATTGGCTGCTAAAGGTGGTTAATCAGTAATAAAGGAGAAAATATCTCGGTCTGTTAGAGATCTACAGGCTTTATCTTCTGACCTATAGTTACTAAACTTTTGAGAAAATATGCTTTGAAATTAAAAAGCATGCATTTCAAAGCTATTTTTTAAATTTTTAATAAAAAAGTATAATTTATTAAAAATTAAGCAGTGGTTTGGCATTTTTCTGCATTATCTCTTGATAATATTACGGCACGAAACTAATTTTTACACCGTTTTAAAATTTAAAAAAAACCACCTTTTTAAAGATACAAATTTAATGGGGTCAATTCACGGTCACGTGTCAGGTACCAAACAAACCACTTCTGTTCAATTTTCAACCGTTCTGTGCATGTCGTGATGTCTGCCGATAACATGGACGAAACCATTGCTTAGTACACTAGCTGATCAATTATTAAAAACTTCTGATTTTTTTTAAAGATATTATTTTGAATTATTTTCTCCAAATTTTCTTAGTTATATAATTTTATTTCTTATAGTAAAATTTTAATTAGTATTTTCAATGGAATTATTGTTTTTGCATAATTAATTAACATTGCTTTTTAATTCGTTTGGTGCCACTTTATACTTTCCTTTCCCATATCTTCCCCCTCTTTTTATCCGCAGGATATATTTCGACAAATGACTATGGCAGTGTTTTTGAAAAATTACATATGTTCTTTTTTACATATTATTTAAATAGTATTGAATATAGTTCCCCCAGTTAGTTCTTTTTAAAAATAATTATTACTCTTAGATAAGTTAATATTTTAAAGCTTACTAATAAAATTATTATGTTTTTTTTTCTTATGTAATTACTTTTATAAATATTGATACTTTGATGCTTTCAATTTGCTCAGAGGAAAGAACATGAAACTCAAATTAGTATATATTGAATAAATTATGTTTACAATTTCAAACTATGAGATATAAAAGCTATGGATACCTTTTTTTAAAATCTATGCAACTTATGAATAAATAATTTCATTTTAATTTGTAGAAATCCTTAAAGAAAAACAAACAAAATCACGCTTTCATAATTTTTATTTACTCATTACACATATATATATATAGAGATATATATATATAAAATATATGTGATAATTATTTGAAAAAATATGATCAAATGTATTTTTCAATATACTCACTAATTCAAAAAAAAAAAAAAAAAAACCCCAACTATTTACTATTCATCAACATTTATTTTTCTAGACACTTAGAAATAATATAAACACAGCATGAAAAGAATGTCAATGTAAATGATGAAATCAATTTTATTCAACAGAAACATCCTAGATACTAAAGAACAGTTTTTTTTTATCACTAATAAAAACATAATGTTGAACAATATACTTTTTAAAGCAGAACATTTATGAAATTTTTTTAAAATGCTAAAGTTACATTGAATGAATATCATAAAATAAAAGAAAAACATACAATACAGTAAATTTAATAAACCAGAATAAGGTCATGATATATATATATCTTTAAATATAAAGAGGAGTTGAAAGCTTTCACAGAATTTTATGCTTTCACAGAAGCTTTTATGCTTTCACAGAATTTTATAATTCAAAATTGATATGTTAAATAAATAGAAAAAAAAAGTGAAACATGCATATAGCAATGAAGTTGGGAATAAAAATTATATAATAAATGCTGATATGGAAATTGATTTTCAATGAAAACACCTGTATTTATTAAAACAGAAATCACTCAGGTGCATAATGGTATAACATAATATTATGATAACTGTCAATTTCAGTTTAAATACAATAAACTATTGACATTTCATTTTTAACAATATAAAAGTTGTTTGATATAAATTCACTCTGCATCCATCCCAAATCTGCAAATATAATTAGAAAACTAGTAATATTCACTTCCACCTAAGTTTAGTAATATAGCAGTTGTTATTTTTGCAACAGGAGTTTGTTTATTTACATAAATTAAATTTAGATAAGATTTTGTAGAAAAATGCAATGTAATATTCATGTAAACATTTTAAAACCTTCCAAGCATATTCAAAATTATCAGAAATTTTATCAAATGTGAATAACGTAAATTAGAAATGCACTCACGATTTTCTGTTTGATTGTTTTTGAAGACAAATCGCTTACCGATTTCCTTTTCTTTGAAGAGATTTTCTAACAAATTACTGGAACAGCTATATTTAATAAATGGACTCACACTGAATGAATTCTTCAAAATGATCAGAGTATATCACCGACTTCGAAGGCGTGAAAAAATCTATACCAAAGCTATCAACCCAAGTCAGGATTGTTGAAAAGGAAAATGAGAAAACATTTTATCATGTCAGTCACTCTTGTGTTTCGCATTAAAGCATGCATCCATCAGCACACCATTATTTCCTCTGTTAACACATAATAAGAGGAAAGAAAATGACTCAAAAATTATAACTTCAAATGTAAACAAAAAATCCGCTTCATACTTGGCGGAGAACGTTAATGGCAGACTGATCGACGAAAGCGGCGCGGATGAAACTTAAATGCCATGCGCAAGAAGTATATGACATGTGACTTTTACATCACATGAATTGACCCCATTATTCTGCCTTTTTTTTTTTTTACACAATCAAAAATAAGATTTCAGCTTTGCGGTGATAATCAAATCACTGATTGTTTCATCTGTGGTGAATAGCATATAATCCAGTTAACAACTACGCTGCACGGGCAATTGCTTTTGCATAATGGTTATATTATTGGACTGTGAACCACAAGGTCCCAGATTCTGAACGAACCACAATCTAGAAATCGACTCTCTGTATGTCAACCTTTTTGAGTCCAATCATAGGCTTTCTTTTTCCGTCGATGTGGTTTGTTGCTTACTGTATTGTGATTGGTTAGAAAATTACGTGTTTATTTACAATATAGAGGGAAGTCAAAGAGTGGGATTTGTATTATTAAATTATTGTTTTTCCAGATAAGTGTGAAATGAGACGAAAATGTTTTTTCCCTCATACTTTCAATCTTGTAACAAGCATTTTAAAGGTTATTTCCATGCTGTGTATGGCATTTTTTGAAATTTTAGCGAAGATAAACAGCAGTAAGGGCAGAATAAATATTGAAAGCTATTGTATTCCTGGCTTTCAAGAATTTTTTAAGAAAACAATTACAATTATTATTTAAGTAATATTTAATACTGTGTAGTAATTTAAAAATTTTCCATTAAATTTGTGCCTTTCTTAAAGAGTTATTTAATTTATGAATTTTTTTACAAACAGTTCACTTTTTTTAATTCTGTTAACCTCCTTTTGACAAACACATTATTTTATGCACATTTGTTATTTTATCTGAATTAATATTCATATAATTCTTAGTATTTAATTTAGATATAATTAGCTAATAATTTTAATTAGTGCTAAGAAACAGAATTATTGAATTTTTTAAGAGTTCACAGAATTATATTTTAAAGATTTTTAATTTTAAAATTCTTGAAACAGAAAAAGAAATTAAACATAAAAAAAGAGAAAATAATTGCTGTAATTTCTAAATATTCATAATTCTTTTGAAATATGTATTGGACAATAGAATATAGAAATAGTAATTCTTGTTTCATACAAATCTTTAAAAGAATTAACTAAAATTTGTAGAAACATCCTGCACTGTTTATTACTTTTAAAGTTTACTTTTTATTATTTTTTATGTTTGCTTCATGATACTGTTAGTGTGTAGATATAATATTATTAAAATAGATTTTTTAAATAGGGGATCTTTTTTCATGAAATTCAGTTGACAATGCATTCAGATATTGAGCATTTAGCTTTTTTCTTGGTGCTTTGAAAATTTTTAAAAATTTGATATTAGAAATGATGATTGAATATTATATTTCCTTTTAGTATTTTTATATGGTTATATTTTATTATTATGAAAGTTATTGAAATATATTGGTTATATTAAATATAGCACCTTTATAAACTGTCTTGCTAAATAATCACTTGAACAAATATCAAAAAAGAAATTGTATACTATACATAAAAGAAAATTGCTGCATTTAGAGATATTTGAAAATAACATCACAGTATTTATGATTTGTGTAGAATAGTACTTGTGATATTAAATCAGAATAGAAATAAATTTTCCACTTTCTCTTTGTTTCTTATATTAATTTCTTTAAGTAGATTAAGAAAATTAATGTATAAGATTAATTTTTTAACACTTCAAATGAAGAGTTTGTACTATAATAATTCTTAGTATTTTAGACAGGTTTCCTATTTATTCTTTTATTGACTAATTCTCTGTTTAATTTTAAAATATTATAGAATTCATTTCAAGTCATTTCTTATTTGTGATTAAATTGGCTAATGATCTATGTTGCCTTGAAACAAATATTTCATATTGAATAGAACGTCTATACTTATATTCATTTTATAAATAATAAATATGTGTATGTGCAGAAAGATTTGTATTATAAGTTATACTTATGAATTAAAGTGGCCTTTTCAAATATCCAGATAAAGTTCTGGCAAATTTTAAACAAATTATTTCAAGTGAATTGCTGATAAAAATTCTTCACCATTTTACATTGGTATTGTTTTAAACAAAATCATTGGTCCTTCAAATAGAAATAAAGTTCTTCCTTTAGTCTATAGCTTATGTATTAAAATAATTTTTAATAAAATTATAAATATATAATAACTTTTCCTTATATAAAAGATGAGATTGTGATTTTGATAACATTGTCATTTCTCAAAAGATTTGGTGATATTCCTTAAGTCGTATATTAAGTAGTATTATAAAACTATTGCCTATTAATAATATAGTTTTATTAATTAAATTGCAAGTTGTTCAGTGTTATTTTTAATTTTTTCTGTAACTAACTGAAATGAATAAAAAATGTTGTATTACAAAGGAATTTAAATAAAGATTTCATTCATCAGTTATTTTCAAACATGACTCCATTGCTTGAAATTTGATTTAAAAAAATTACACTTCTTAAATTATTGTACACCATAAAAAGTTGCCTCCCCCCCCCCCCTCCACGAAGTAGATTTTTAAGTTTTTAATTTGCAAGGAATTTCTCACACTTATATTGTTTCACTGAAATTTCTTTTTTATGTTTGATAATAATTATAAATCTCAAAATCTTCTAATCAATATGCATGTTAAAAATTAACTTTTTTCATCATATATTTTACTAATAATTTTTAAAAAGAATTTGTGTCCTCTTTATTGAATAAAAGCATTTGTAGACATTTGAAAAGGAAGAAGGAATGGCATTTGAAACCATCATAATGTGCATTAATTTTATTTTGTGTATTATTTGATTTGATTTAATTTTAACCAGTGAATTTTAAAATGCATAAAGCATTATTTTGTAATAGTGAGTTTTGAAATGTAAGGAAATTTTATGTAGACATTTTTTAGAAAAATTAATATAAATTAGCTATTTGCAGAGAAGTGTAAATAATGAAAAAAAGCATGCCTAATGATTTAGTGGATTAAGCCTTTTTTCTTTCTTTAGAAATACCATACAAAATCATACAACAGAATTTATAAAAAATAAAAATAGATAAATAAAAAACAAGCTTCGATGAAATAATAAGATTAGATAAATTTTATATCTACTAGCTGGAATTAAGGGTAAGTAAAAAGTAAAAGTGCTATAAATTAAATATTTTGTGAAACTGTCTTAATGAGTTCCTTAACTAAATAATTTTACATTACTAAACATTTACGACATGAAATTTACACATATCATTCTGAGGTCCATTTCTTTTTAACTGTGTATTTCTGCTATTTATTTTTCTGTATTACTTATTTCTTAAAACAATTGGTAAAGAATCGTAACTATTTTCAATATATTCAGTTTGCATCTTAGGCAGTTGGTTGTCTATGTTTTCATTTATATATGCTTACTTTATATGTTCTCTATGTACACAATTCTTCTCTGACATTTATTTAAACAAAATCTGGAAGATGAAAAGCATACCTTTGTGACAGAATTTGAATTTGGTTTTGAAACAGTTGTAGAATGATTCAAAGCTCAAAATGGCAAGAATAAGTATTAAAAGAAAGAAAAGCTTATTATTCTAGATTCATTTAATAAAAATACATATATATGTCAAAGAAATGGACTACAAATTTTTTTCTAAATTTTGCTCATTTATTTATGCACTTTTTTATTATTTCTCACTTTAAATTAATAAATTTAGAAAGAAGTATGAGAGAAAAAAAAAAAAAAACCTCCTGTGATGCAAGTGTAAATAAACTAGAACAACTTACTAATATTGTTTCCAAAGGGACCTTAAACCTCTTAAATTTGATTTATGGGTTTTTTTTAAAAAAATTGACAACTTGAAAAAAGGGAAATGTTATATAAGAAAAATTAACATAGCTTAAGGAAAATTTCTTTGAACTCCATGAAAATTTAATGTTTTTTCACTTTCTTTAATAATATATTTCATACATTAAATTTTTATTTAATGTCAAAAGTTATATACAGAAGTTCTATATTTTGTTTAAACTCTACTGCCATAAATATACACTGAGAAAGTAAATTCAATTTGTAAAGAATCGTAACTATTTTCAATATATTCAGTTAGCTGTCTATGTTTTCATTTATATATGCTTACTTTATATGTTCTCTATGTACACAATTCTTCTCTGACATTTATTTAAATAAAATATGGAAGATGAAAAGCATACCTTAATGACAGAGTTTAAATTTGGTTTTAAAACAGTTGTAGAATGATTCAAATCTCAAAGCTCAAAATGGCAAGAATAAGTATTAAAACAAAGAAAAAACTAGAAAAGCGTATTATTTTAGATTCATCTTTTAAAAAAAATGCATATATATATATATGTGAGTGTGTGTGTGTCAAAGAAATAGACCACAATTTTTTTTTCTAAAATTTTGCTTATTTATTTATGCATTCTTTTTTTTATTACTATTCACTCTAGATTAATGAATTTAGAAAGAAGGATGAAGGGGAAAAAAAAAAAAAAAAAACTCTTGTGATGCAAGTTTAAAAAACCCAGAACAACTTACTAATATTGTTTCCAAAGGGACCTCAAACTTCTTAAATTTGATCCTACCTATTACCACAACCTTAATTTGCTGTTTGAACAAAGAAAATAAGCTGATGCTTCCATTTTTATGGTTATTATTTTTTAACTATAGCCCTTATACATATCTATATAACTCTCAACAATGATAGCTGGAATATCTTAGGACCTTCCTTTCATGGCAATGTCATGAAAAAGTAATAAAATATTTTAAAAAAACAGTTTATCAACACTTTTTTGAAATACTTGTCAAAAGCAATCAACATTTTCTTTTCTTTTGCTTGTTCAAATTAAAGAATCTTGTGAATGAAATCCACACCTTTTGAATCGTATAAACAATCAGTAAAAATATAATTATTGTCAGTTTTCCAAATCATACAAATATTATCTATTATCATCTAAATATTGGAATGACTCATTTTCACAATTAAGTAATAATAAAGTTGAATTATAAAGAAATGAAATATACTAACCATCAGTGTAGACTAATTTTATAACATTTCGATTTTTTTTTCTTTAAATATGATTAATATTAATTAGTTTTATCTAATATGTATAGAGATAGAGAAAGAATACTTTCGTGACCAATTTGGTTCGCTAAAATGAATGATTGCTAGCAATTTCGATAAGATATTTTATATAATATGTCCATGTATACCTTAACCAAATAATATACCAATATTATTATGTAGTATACCATACATGCCAAATCTTTCTATTTTGATCATTAACAATGGAGGAAAAAAAAAAACTTCGATAAAATATTAATAACAATAATGAAAATGATTTAAGAACAACAAAGTATTATTGAAAAGATAATTTTAAGGAATTGTATTATGATATAAAAATTCTTTTTGTCCTGTAATATTTTCGCAAATTATCAGAAAAACGCAAAAATTTTGTTTCAGTTAAAATTTCTAAGGATGAGAAAACGCTCCTCTTTAAAATACTTGTCCGAGTTAAGTAGCTCTTGGTGAAGTGCTCTGGCCTATAGAGTAACAACACATCACATTCCTATTTGTGATTATATATAAATAGAGAGAGAGATTAATAGATACAGGTTTATTCGATAGATAAAATTAGTTGCTTTCTCTTCCATACCAGACCCAGGAGGTGGAAATCTCTGGTTCGCTTTTTTTTTTTTTTTTTTTTTTGATGAATTGTCAAAATCAAATTTGAAAATTCATCACAGAGGTGTCTCCAATTAGAAATCTAATCAGGCCTAGTCCCCGTCATTTGCACAGATATGCAAATGTTATCACATAAACATAGATTCAAATTATGTTAGCACTCAAAGTTTTCCTTAATAGTTACAAAGATGAGTTCTCTGAAGTTAGTTCCCTGAATCAAAATTTTCATCGATTTGTAAATTATGGTATTTTGGATATGCAAAAAAAAACAAAAAACAAATGAAGACTCCGTAGTTGTAGCTATCTTTTTGAATCATATGACGTGGAGTAATCAATTTCCAGTGCTCCTTTGTGTTCAGTAGTTTTTTAATTAATGCACTCCATTCACGAATTAATATACAGAATCTTCATTTACATTTGGACCTAATGGATCATATAATTCAAGTATTTTTTCTTTTGTATTAGCTATTAAAAGAATTCAATGATTATTTAAATTTGCCGGAATTAATAAAAAGTTCCATTTTCTGTATATCCTAAATCACTGGAAAGTTCAAGATATCTTTTTTATGGAAGAGTAAAGTTGAATGAATTGAGTCTATTGCTTTACACGATCCTGAATCTTTAGTTAATTTGAAAGAAAAAAAAAGGGGGGGCATCAATGATTCCATCATATAACCATTCTATCTTAAAAGATGGAGAGAGAGATTGCAAATATTTTTATTTGTTTGTTGTTACACTTAAGTCAAGCGATTTCAGCATATAAATGGAAATGTTCACATCATTTATTTTAATAATTGTTTCACATGGGTTCTTCGTAATTTTGTTTAGTTTAAAAAAAAAAACATTTTTAGATTTTTTGCTTGAAGTATCATCCGTTTTTTTTACTGAAACATCACCCGTTAAAGTGTTAGAATAAGTATCACTATCTTCTTCCAAAATTGATTGATTCTTACTACTAATTGGAAAAGTTTCTACAGAATTAGACATTTCATTTTCAGTTTTATTTCCCCTACTGCCTTCATTCGATATTCGTTTTTTCTTATTGCTGATGATCAAATCATTGGTATTTTTCCTTTTTTTAGAAGTTTCAGTTATTTATTTATTTGCTTTTTGTAAGCTTTTTTTTTTATTTCTCTTTTGAGAAGTTCCGTAAAATTTCATCTGGGTCGTCATTTTCTTATTCGATGGCACTGATTATTGAGGCATTGGAGAGCATTTCTTGAGGCTGCTTTTTATTTTTGCGGCTCCACGGCATCCTTCTACTAAAAATTTCAATGTAGATATAACATTTTTAAGCATTAGTTCTTGAACATCTGGATTTTCTATTAATTTGGTTAATTCAGAACAAAGATTTTGACATTGTCTTTCTGTAGATTTTATGTTTATTACTTTTGCAGAAATGGCCATATTATCTTCATTGATATTTCTTTCTTCTATTGAAAAGACATTTGATTTTAAAATGGATTTATTTTTAAAAAAGGTAGAATGAATTTTGTGGATATATTTGCACAAATTATCATCTGGGCAAGAGCATTTATAACGATCACCACATAATGAGTCGCATGCCATATTCGTACATTTCTCCAAACAATGCTCTGGTATTGGGCAATTTTCATGAATTTTTATCACTTTATATTCTTTGTTTTTATCTTCATTTGCTGAATACTTCCTATTCCAAGTATTTTCTGAATCTTGATAAACGTCTTCTGTATTAATTTTGATTCCTTTTTTGTGATTTACTTCAATCCTTGTGGATGACTGAGTTTCGAATGGAAAATCCATATATAATTTGTAAGCATGTGTCAGATGTCTATCTTTCTCCATTTGCATTAATGTGTTAACTAAATTATCTATTCGCCTATTAAATTTTCTTTTGAAATAAACTGTTCCAAGCAATAAATGAATTAAATGACAAATAGAATGCTCATGATCTTGAATTATAGTTGGTAACTTTTTCCAATTGTTATAGATACCTATAAATCGTGTAGATTTTTCACTTTCTCTAGAAAATAATGTACTGCAAAAAACAAAATATCGAGTCTTGTGTTTTCGAATAAATCAACCAGCTGCGAAGCTGTATTTCATCATTTGGCACTTTTTTTAAAAAGTAGTAATTAATGGGAAATGATCTGCCTTCAGCATTCTTAGCAAAATCTCTTTTGTGATTGTACCGGTCTATTTTTAACACAAAACATTTTAAATTGATCAATTATAATGCTTTTTCACAAACTTGAATCACTTATATGCACTTGATCAGATTTGTTATTGACATCGTCGTTTTTTATGATTCAATCATATTTGTATAAACATAAGGTTATTCAAAGAGTTTCCCCGTTTCTACACTTTCATTCCAAAATTGTGTAGTTCGTGCGGAATCTTTTTCGCCATTTGGAGTTTGAATTGTAATTTCTGAAATTGAAGCAATTTCATAACCAATATTACTTCGTAGACGAGAAAACAGATATACTCATGACTTTTTGAAATTTTGCACTAAAGAAGAAAAGATAATTTTATTTTTGGAAACTGAGTCTTGACACCCAGAGGGATACTTCCTTAGCATGGACATTACTAGATCTAACAGTATAAAACATTTTATAATATGAATTTTCAAAGTAATATATACGATATAACTTAGTAGGTGAGGTAAATGACCGTACTTTATAATATGTTGCACACTTGCACTAAACTGCCATATATCTGTAAACTTCGTACATTTCAAAACCCGTCGATTGTTCCAGTTTAATTTCTACCTCTCTTCTTTCCATCCCGCTATTACCGCTCATAACATTATTTTAGCTCTTGATCATGTTGGTCCCCGGTCCATAGCAACCCCCAGATGACCTGCCCTGGACGCAACGCTCACTAAACTTCAGATAAGAAACAAAATAGAACAATTTTCCTAAAAATTCTAAATGTATCCGTATATACAAATTTAGCAAGATCTTCATTATTTTGTTAAACAGACTACAAAATAATAATTTCGTTGCTTTCATTTCGCCCATTCGTCACAGTTTAAATATTAGAAGTTTTTATTTTAGAAGAAGGGGCGCTTTGAGAATTTTAAGAAGGGCGATTCCGGGCGCCTGCTTTCTTTGGAGGGGAGATCAATGTGAAAAGCGGCGCATCGTAGGAGGTCTGTTTTATCACTGACGGTAGTGGCTTTTTCTCAGCAAACTCCCCTGTACCTTAAGGCAGAAGGAGTCCGGGAAGCACTCAATAGGTTTACGTAATTATTGTGTTTCCAAAGGGTTTTGGTGTCTATATTCCTGTATTGTTAGCTCAAAATAGGGATTTTATGGTTATTTACTAAAAGAAATGTTTCCACTGCTTTCTTAACGATGAATGATATGTAAGAATACCGACATGTTCTTTATTTTTCCGATAAATGTCAGACACCCTTTTTAGGCTTTGTAAGGATATAATAGCAAACTATTGCATTAATACTGCGGCAAATTACAAAGCAGTTTTCTCATGAAATTTATTGTGAATCTTGTTATTGCGGAAGGAAGTCATCATCTTATTCTGTAAAAGGGCTATCCGAAGTTTTGATGCTCAGTAGAAACTACCGATTTCAAATAACATAGTAAGACCCAAAAAACTTCAAACTGCCGCTTTTTATATATAGTGAGAGAGCGAGACCAATTAGTAATAAATGCCAAGTTAAAAGGGGGGGGAAAATAGAATCAAAATTAAACCAAATAAATACAATTTTTAGTTTTTTTGTTTGTTTGATTCCGAAATAATTTTTTAGTTTCGTTTCCAAAATAATTTAAATTTAGATATATTTTCATGATGCTTATATTTTTGATTATATATATATATATATATATAAGGATTACATATAAGAAACAAAATTCTAAATTCATTATTCTAGTGCTATTCTGAAAATTTTTATTTAGTCGTGAATTGTTGCTTTATATTTTACGTATTTTGAATCTATTTTTGAAGCTATCGAAGTAATTTTTGCATTATGAACAAAAGAAAGCATGAAATCACTAAAGAAGAAATTAAAGCAATTTTGCTTGTTTCTAATGAAGGTGATGATAATTTTTCAAGAGAAATTGATGATTGACCAAAACAAAAATACTTTAGCTTATCTTCCATGTATCTCAATAAAGAATATGAATTGAAACTATCGAGAATTATTTTGGAAAAAATAAGATTACACTGGATTGAAAGATTAGTAAGCTAAGTAGATTAGTAAATAATCTTCTAGTATATTTAATCTACTAGTAGATTAGTAATTCACTTAATGATTAAGTAGATTAGTAAAAACAAGTTGCAAGTTAAAGATGTTTTTTGAATATATATTTGTCTCAAATTCCTTTCTAATGATTTAGTTCAAAATAAGAATGAACAACTTTTCAGAAATGTAATGTGTAAACTTCTTTACAAATTTAATTAAAATTCTAAGAAAAAAATCTCTTAGTATTGCTTCAGAAAATTCCAAATCGTGTTTTATAATGAAAAATTCAACTCTAAAAAATCAATAAACATGATGGTTTATACTGAAGATGCAATACTCAAGATCATTGGCGTAAAATTTTAAGCCGAATGTCGTAAGAAATATTATTTTCGAAATGAATAAAATGTTTCAAAAAGTGTTCTTTTTTATTGGTTGCTTAGTATGTTTCTTTATTTCGGTATGAAATGAAGATTTAAAACATTATCATCTCTATTAATGAATAGTATTTGACAAATAACAACATTCCTATATGGTAATATATGATCTGTTATTTAAATTTGGCAAAAAATTTTTGTTAATAATTTAAAAGCTTGGTGAAAATTAGATGAAAAATAAGATTTTAAAAATGGGTATTAATGTCAGTTTCCATTTCAACGCATTAAAGCCAAACAAAAACGTTTGAAATCATCATGTGAAACTTTTCTTTAAAAATTTATTCACTAAGTTATAATGTAAAATTTGTTGTACTGAAAGAAAAAAAGAATGGCCCCAAAAAATCAATGAGCGAAATGCTTCATGCTAAAAAATTTAAATACACTTGAGTAAAACTCTTAGGCTGAAAGAAAAAGCAAAGTCGTTGTTGAAAAACCGCAAAGCAATTCATTGCTCAAAGTAGATTTATTATTTCGAATGACGGGTTTCTTCTATA
>JAPMOR010008634.1:2663503-2693705 GCA_026543865.1 Argiope aurantia
GAAAGGGGGGGGGGGGAGGCAGATGTTAGCAGAAATAGGATGCTCGTTTCATATTGGGTTTTTCTTTCCATCCGAATGCGTGTACACAAACTGTTGATGATTCGAACCCCGTTCGAATCGATTTATCACATGAAATAAAAGGATGCTCTCAATTATTTATGCAAGATGTTATTTGACGGTTTTATGCAAATGTTTTTTTCACTCTATCTAAGAGCGGAAGCACGTGTGCGCGCATGCTTAGACGTAGATTGATTCAGATTCTTTTTTAACTTGAGTTCGTTGTTTGTGTCGGTGTGATATGTTATAATGTATTAAATGTTTGTTTGTCGCAAGAAATAGAAGTCTGTGTTTTTAAGAAGTCTTCTCGACCTGCAACATTTTATAAGCACCAGTCACATGCATTTTTCACTGTTATTATTTGAACATTTTACTCTGCGGGCCTTAAGACGATTGATCTTGACAATTACAGGGTTTGAACCCAAATATCGTCTGACATAAATAGTAGCATAATTATTAATACTTTTATGTGTATATTCAGTTTTGATATATTTACAATAGAAAATTGAAATGCTATTATTTCATTCTTTAAAACTAATTCAAAAAATGTCATTATGTAAATATTTTGAGCTACACCTGCAAATTTTTTAACTTTTTTTAATTTTTTTTTGTTTTTAAACTGAGATTATTTAATTTTTATTATATGGATTTTAAATGTATTTTTATTTCATATATAAGTTTATATTATCAAAAAATGGAATAAATGCCTTAATTCTGAGATGATTATAAATGCATTTTAACATTGAGTACTAAGAAAACGAATTTTAATATAAAATAATTATTCATATTTATTAGTTAATAAATATTAATTATTCTAGAAAATTATTAATAATAAAATTAATATGATTTTGTAAAATTACTAATCAATATTTCGCTTTAATATTTAACTTTGCAAAAATTATGAGAAACACACAATTGAAATGCCTACCATAAGAAGTTCGCTTAATTCTATTTTTTTAAGTTATTAAATATATATTTTAATATGAAACTATTTTTAATGCATTCTGGAAATTGGGACTCGAAAAATCTGTACTACTGTTTTTTTAATTTTTATTATTAAATAGAATTCACAATGAGAAGGTATAGCTTTTGAAAGATAAAAATATAAATACTGCTTACTGATACAAGTTTCCCCCTTTGCTTTCCATGTAGAAGAACTTAAATAATTATCCTACTTTATATAGTATAAAAGTAATCCTAACTCAATTTCATGGTATCTACTCCAATTTAATTCCTCTCCCTTTCAATATGGCTATCCTGTTACTTTCTTTATTAATTTTCTTATCTTTTATTTTCTACGCATTAGGTACCACAGGGTAAAATTATTACTAAAATTTCGTCTTTCTCAGCTGATTATCTGTTTCTGTAGTTGAAGGGCTAAATTATTACTTTTAATATGAAAGGTGAACAACTGGTCACCGAAGGCGGTTATTTCTTTTAAGCTAAAAGAATATCTATCAGTCTTTTGTTTATTTAATGAAAAGGATTAATTTTGAATAATATTTACCTCAAACGTTGAATTCTGATGCTATAGTGCGATTCTTATTTTCTACTTGAATCAAAGATACCAATAATGAGGAGATTCCCCCACCCACCTTTCCATCGAAAATGTCATTGCTGAAGGCGAGTACCTCTATTTTAAAAATGTCAGATCACTTAAATTGATAAGAATAATATTGATATATTTTTTTCTAAATTAATAGAAGCATTCTAAATTTAATAGGTTATAAATGGTAATTGAATATTTAAGTAAAGATTCTTTCATTTTTTTTAATTTAGTTTTCTTCCTGATTGAAATCTAATGGAGATCTATACCGAATCTGTAATGCAAGTTGAAAAAGATCAGTTTTTTTGTTTTTTTTTTCCCTCTAAAATAGTTGAGAATTGTTTGTGGAATAGTATGATTCAGTTGTCTCCGTTATTTATTCAAACTGATATTATCAAAGAAATATAGATAAATTTTCTCAGTTTAAAATAAGAAAAGTGCCATTTTAATATTTATATGTCTTTCGATATCTGTTTCTATGTTTGTTAAATTTTATTTTCAGATTTTTTTTTTAGTATTATATCAAAAGTATAAATTTATTGCGACTTATTATGCACTTTTGTACCTCCGTCTAAAATTGAATTTAATTTTGTTTGTTATTTCAAATTAATATTTTTTTATCAGAAGATATGCTAGATTATAGAATATGCCATTCGAGTTCTTGAAAACTGATATTGTTTATTTCAGTTCGAAGTTCAGAAAGGATATAAAAATTTCCCATAATAGCTATCTGTTTATAATAAAATTTATTATAATTCTTAAAAGAATTGAGTGATTTATGAAATCAAGTCCATTTTTACTTACTAGTATAACGAAGTATGCAAAGAGAAAGTATTGTAATCGTCAAAAATCCAACTCGAGATTTTAACTAATCTCAATATCTTAGTTTTAATTAATTTTCTGAGTTCATAAAGCACAGTTTGGCAACTATGTCTGTTCATAAGTCTGTGAACATAATAACTCAAAACCGTCTTTAGCAAGGCAAATTGAAATTTGGTTGCATGTTATTTCAACAAATTTGATGATTTCTATAAAATCCATTGATGTGAAGTCTGTCTATTTGGCTATTCAAATACAAACGAATATGATAGGCAGTAAATAGCTATACGAATAAAATCGACATAAAAATTTAACATTTAAATTAAATACTTATCTAATTTTGAATTAAATCCGTCAAAGAGTTGAATGTTAGTTGGTCTGTACGTGATAATATAAAAACACAACAACTTAGATAAATGAAATTTAACATATGATAGTGATATTAAAAATGCCTTCTGTGTTAAATTTTGATTTCAATTGGTTGAAAAAGGGACATTCGCAATACATATTTGGTTTTCTTCACCGTACTGTGAAGCACAAAACTCATATGCCATTGTCTAAAAATAAAAATCTGTGCATTTGTGGCGTTGACGGTATTGTCCAATGCCCATGATTTTATTTGGGGAGGGAGGTGATGCTTTTATCATTCTCACTCATAGTGAGTTAATTACCATTTGGCGTACATTGTAAAATCGCCAAATCTTACATGCAAAGATAATGTTTATAATGTGGTAGCCTTTCTTGAAGCTTGAGCGGAAAGGGGGAAATTTATTGAGCGCAAATACCATACGACCGCCTCCCCGACCCCTTCCGCCTTAAGGTACAGGGGAGTTGACTGCGAAAAAGCCACTACCGTCAGAGATAAAACAGACCTCCTACGATGCTGTAGCCGCTTTTCACATTGATCTCCCCTCCAAAGAAAGCAGGTCCCTCTTGAAATTCTCAGAGTCCATTTCCTCTAAAATAAAAACTTCTAACATTTAAACTGTGACGAATGGACGAAATGAAAGCAACGAAATTATTATTTTGTAGTCTGTTTAACAAAATAATGAAGATCTTTCTAAATTCGTATATAGGATACATTTAGAATTTTTAGGAAAATTGTTCTATTTTGTTTCTTATCTGAAGCTTAGTGAGCGTTGCGCAAGTATAGAACAGTACTTTCAGGGCTGGTCATCTGGGGGGGAGGTGCGGGGGATGCTATGGAGCGGGGACCAACATGATCAAGAGCTAAAATAATGTTATGAGCGGTAATAGCGGGATGGAAAGAAGAGAGGTAGAAATTAAACTGGAACAATCGATGGGTTTTGAAATGTACGAAGTTTACAGATATGACATTTTGGTGCAAGTGTGCAACATATTATAAAGTACGGTCATTTACCTCACCTACTAGGTTATATCGCATATATTACTTTGATAATTCATATTATAAAATGTTTTATATTGTTAGATCTAGTCATGTCCATGCTAAGAAAGTATCCCTCTGGTTGTCAAGACTCAGTTTCCAAAAATAAAATTAGCTTTTCTTCTTTTGTGCAAAATTTCAAAAAGTCTTGAGTATATCTGTTTTCTCGTCTACGAAGTAATACTGGTTGTGAAATTGCTTCGACTTCAGAAGTTACAATTCAAACTTCAACTGGCGAAGAACATTCCGTATAAACTACACAATTTTGCAATGAAAGTGTAGAAACGGTGAAACTCTTTGAAGAACCCTATGTTTATACAAATATGATTGAATCATATAAAACGACGATGTCAATAACACATTTGATCAAATTTATGTAAGTGATTCAGGTTTGTGAACAAGCATTATAAGTGATCACTTTAAAATGTTTTGTGTTAAAAACAGACCTGTACAATCACAAAAGAGTTTTTGCTAAAAATGCTGAAGGCAGATCATTTTCCATTACTTACTACTTTTTAAAAAAGTGCCAAATGATGAAATGCAGCTTTGCAGCTGGTTGATTTATTCAAAAACACAAAATTCGTTTTTTTTTTTGTTATACATTATTTTCTAGAGAAAGTGAAAATTCTACACGATTTATAGGTATCTATAACAGTTGGAAAAAGTTATCAACTATAATTCAAGATCATGAGCGTTCTATTTCTCATTTAATTCATTTATTGCTTGGAACAGTTTATCTCAAAAGAAAATTTAATAGGCGAATAGATAATTTAGCTAACACATTAATGCAAATGGAGAAAGATAGACATCTGACACATGCTTACAAATTATATATGGATTTTCCATTCGAAACTCAGTCATCCACAAGGATTGAAGTAAATCACATAAAAGGAATCAGAATTAATACAGAAGAAGTTTATCAAGATTCAGAAAATACTTGGAATAAGTCAGCAAATGAAGATAAAAACAAAGAATATAAAATGACAAAAATTTATGAAAATTGTCCAATACCAGAGCATTTTTTGGAGAAATGTACGAATATGGCATGCGACTCATTATGTGGCCATCTTTATCAATGTTCTTGCCCAGATGATAATTTGTGCAAACATATCCACAAAATTCATTCTATCTCTTTTTACAAATAAATCCATTTTAAAATCAAATGTTTTTTCAATAGAAGAAAGAAATATCAATGAAGATAATATGACCATTTCTGTAAAAGAAATAAATATAAAATCTACAGAAAGACAAATTATTCAATGTCAAAATCTTTGTTCTGAATTAACCAAATTAATAGTAAATCCAGATTTTCAAGAACTAATGCTTAAAAATGTTATATCTACATTGAAATTTTTAGTAGAAGGATGCCGTGGAGCCGCAAAAATGAAAATCAGCCTCAAGAAATGCTCTCCAATGCCTCATTATTCAGTGCCATCGAAAAAGAAAATGATGACCCAGATGAAATTTTACAGAACTTCTCAAAAGAGAAAGAAGAACAATTTTCAAAAAGAAAAAAAAATCGAACTGAAATTTCTAAAAAAAGGAAAAATACCAATGATTTGATCATTAGCGATAAGAAAAAACGAATATCGAATGAAGGCAGTAGGAGAAATAAAACTGGAAATGAAATGTCTAATTCTGTAGAAAATTTTCCAATTAGTAGTAAGAATCAACCAATTTTGGAAGAAGATAGTGATACTTATTCTAACACTTTAACGGGTGATGTTTCAATAAAAAAAAAATGAGTGATACTTCAAGAAAAAAACTAATAATGTTTTTTTTTAATTAAACAAAATTACGAAGAACCCATGTGAAACAATTATTAAAATTAATGATGTGAACATTTCCATTTATATGCTGAAATCGATCGACTTAAGTGTAACAACAGACGAAAAAAAAATATTTGCAATCTCTTTCTCCATCTTTTAAGAGAGGATAGTTATATGATGGAATCATTGATGCCCTTTTTTTTTTTAATTCTAATTAACTAAAGATTCAGAATCGTGTAAAGCAATAGACTCAATTCATTCAACTTTACTCTTCCATAAAAAAGATATCTTGAACTTTCCAGTGATTTAGGATATACACAAAATAGAACCTTTTATTAATTCCGGCAATTTTAAATAATCATTGAATATTTTTAATAGCTAATACAAAAGAAAAAATACTTGAATTAAATGATCCACTAGGTCCAAATGTAAATGAAGATTCTGTATATTAATTCGTGAATGGAGTGCATTAATTTAAAAACTACTGAACACAAAGGAGCACTGGAAATTGATTACTCCACGTCATATGATTCAAAAAGATAGCTACAACCGCGGAGTCTTCCTTTGTTTTTTTGCATATCAAAAATATCATAATTTACAAGTCGATGAAAACTTTGATGCTACTAACTTCAGAGAACTCATCTTTGAAACTATTACAGAAAACTTTGAGTGCTCCTTTGTACATAATTTGAATTTATGTTTATGTGATAATATTTGCATATCTGTGCAAATGATGGGGACCAGGCCTGATTAGATTTCTAATTAGGGACACCTCTGTGATGAATTTTCAAGTTTGATTTTGACAATTCATCAGAAAAAAAAAGCGAACCAGAGGTTTCCACCTCCTGAGTCTGGTATGGAAGAGAAAGCAACTCATTTTATCTATCAAATAAAACCTGTATCTATTAATCTCTCTCTCTATTTATATATAATCACAAAAAAAATGTTATATGTTGTTACTCCATAGGCCAGACCATTTCACGAAGAGCTACTTAACTTGGACAAGCATTTTAAAGAAGTGAAACCCTAGGAGCATTTTCTCATCCTTAGAAATTTTAATTTAAACAAAATTTTTGCATTTTTCTGAAATAATTTGATGAAAATACCACAGGACAAAAAGAATTTTCATATCATAATAGAATTCCTTAAAATTATCTTTTCAATAATACTTTATGTTGTTCTTAAATCATTTTCATTATTGTTATTAATATTTTATCGCAGTTTTTTTTTCTCTCCATTGTTAATGATCAAAATAGAAAAATTTGGCATGTATGGTATACTACATAATAATATTGGTATATTATTTGGCTAAGGTATGCATGGACATATTATTTAAAATATCTTATCGAAATTTCTAGCAATCATTCATTTTAGCGAACCAATTGGTCATGCAAATATTCTTTCTCTATACATATTAGATAAAACTAATTAATATTAATCATATTTAAAGAAAGAAAATTGAAATGTTATAAGATTTGTCTACACTGATGGTTAGTATATTTCATTTCTTTATAATTCAACTTTATTATTACTTTATTGTGAAAATGAGTCATTCTAATATTTAGATGATAATAGTTAATATTTGTATGATTTGGAAAATTGAAAATAATAAAAATAATTATAATTTCACTGATTGTTTATATGATTCAAAAGGTATGGATTTCATTCATTTGATTCATTAACTTGAACAAGCAAAAGAAAAGAAAATGTTGATTGCTATTGACTAGTATTTCAAAATAGTGTTGATAAACTGTTTTTTTTAAAATATTTTATTACTTTTTCATGACATTGCCATGAAAGGAAGGTCCTAAGATATTCCAGCTATCATTGTTGAGAGTTATATAAATGTGTATAAGGGCTATTTTAAAAAAATAATAACCATAAAAATGGAAGCATCAGCTTATTTTCTTTGATCAAACTGCAAATTAAGATTGTGGTAATAGGTAGGATCGATTATAAGAAGTTTGAAGTCCCTTTGGAAACAATATTAGTAAGTTGTTCTGGTTTTTTTATACTTGCATCACAGGAGTTTTTTTTTTTTTCCTCTCATACTTCTTTCTAAATTCATTAATCTAGAGTGAGTAATAATAAAAAAAAATGCATAAATAAATGAGCAAAATTTAGAAAAAAAAATTGTGGTCTATTTCTTTGACATATTGTTACGAAATTTTCTTTACCGGGGTTCGTTTGGATAGTGGAAGTTATATGGTGTGGAGAACGCTCAATAATCAGACGGCAATGGAAAAAGAAATAACGACGTTTATTTACACGAAGACACACAGGACAGCACAAAAGCGTCAACTATATACAGCACAGAAGACGATTATCTTCAGCCGAGACGTGTAGCATACAACCAGATTCTACTGCAGACAGTAGCGCACAGCTCAGTTCAGCACTAGCTTGCCTCAGTCGCTTCCGACTCCTCCGTCTTCTACTTCTCCGACTCTGGCTCGGATTACTGACTTGACTTCTCTGGCAGCTGTAGCCCCTTTTATAGGTCTCAGGAGGCGGGGCTAGAAGCCTCTCAACCAATCAGTAACGTTCGAGGCGTATCTCGGTTCCTACTGGACGGATCGGGAAAATTCTCGAAGTTTCGGGTATAATCTATTTTGGCACCAAAGTCGCCAAGCTCTGGGACCCCCAACACGACGCCCAGACTCTGTTCCATAGAGATGACTGTAAAACATTATTTCCAATGATGGAACCAACTGTGCTGGGAAGCAGCATTACGGATGCGTAACAATATATATATTTGTATTTTTATTAAATGAATCTAGAATAATAAGCTTTTCTAGTCTTTTCTTTCTTTTAATACTTATTCTTGCCATTCTGAGCTTTGAATCATTCTACAATTGTTTCAAAACCAAATTCAAATTCTGTCGCAAAGATATGCTTTTCATCTTCCAGATTTTGTTTAAATAAATGTCAGAGAAGAATTGTGTACATAGAGAACATATAAAGTAAGCATATATAAATGAAAACATAGACAGCCAACTTCTAAAGATGGAAACTGAATATATTGAAAATAGTTATGATTCTTTACCAATTGTTTTAAGAAATAATTAATAAAGAAAAATAAAAAGCAGAAATACACAGTTAACAAGAAATAGACCTCAGAATGATATGTGTAAATTTCATGCCATAAATGTTTAGTAATGTAAAATTATTTAGTTAAGGAACTCGTTAAGACAGTTTCACAAAATATTTACTTTATAGCAACCCTTAATTCCAGCTAGTAGAAATAAAATTTATCTAATCTTATTATTTCATCGAAGTTTGTTTTTTATTTAGCTATTTTTGTTTTTATAAATTCTGTTGTATGATTTTGTATGGTATTTCTAAAGAAAGAAAAAAATGCCTTAATCCACTAAATCATTAGGCATGCTTTTTTTCATTATTTACACTTCTCTGCAAATAGCTAATTTACACTAATTTTTATATTTTTCTAAAAAATGTCTACATAAAATTTCCTTACATTTCAAAACTCACTATTACAAAATAATGCTTTATGCATTTTAAAATTCACTGGTTAAAATTAAATCAAATAAAATGATACATAAAATAAAATTAATGCACATTATGATGGTTTCAAATGCCATTCCTTTCTCTTCTTCCTTTTCAAATGTCTACAAATACTTTTATTCAATAAAGAGGACACAAATTCTTTTTAAAAATTATTATTAAAATATATGATGAAAAATTAATTTTTAACATGCATATTGTTTAAATGATCTTGAGATTTAGAATTATTATCAAATATGAAAAAGGAATTTCAGTGAAACAATATAAGTGTGAGAAATTCCTTGCAAAATGAAAACTTAAATCTACTTCGTGGGGGGGAGGCAACTTTTTAAGGTCTACAATAATTTAAGAAGTGTAATTTTTTTAAATCAAATTTCAAGCAATGGAGTCATGTTTGAAAATAACTGATGAATGAACAACTTGCAATTTAATTAATAAAACTATATTATTAATAGTTTTATAATACTACTTAATATACGACTTAAGGAATATCGCCAAATCTTTTGAAAAATGACAATGTTATTGAAATCACAATCACATCTTTTATATAAGGAAAAGTTATTATATATTTATAATTTTATTAAAAATTATTTTAATACATAAGCTATTAACTAAAGGAAGAACTTTATTTCTATTTGAAGGACCAATGATTTTGCTTAAAACAATACCAATGTAAAATGGTGAAGATTTTTTATCAGTAATTCACTTGAAAACATTTGTTTAAAATTTTCCAGAACTTTATCTGGATATTTGAAAAGGCCACTTTAATTCATAAATATAACTTATAATACAAGTCTTTTTGCACATACACATATTTATTATTTATAAAATGAATATAAGTATAGATGTTCTATTCAATATGAAATATTTGTTTCAAGGCAACATAGATCATTAGCCAATTTAATCACAAATAAGAAATGACTTGAAATGAATTCTATAATATTTTTAAATTAAACAGAGAATTAGTCAATAAAAGAATGAATAGGAAACCTATCTAAAATACTAAGAATTATTATAGTACAAACTCTTTATTTGAAGTGTTAAAAAATTAATCTTATACATTAATTTTCTTAATCTACTTAAAGGAATTAATATAAGAAACAAAAAGAAAGTGGAAATTTATTTCTATTCTGATTTAATATCACAAGTACTATTCTACACAAATCATAAATACTGTGATGTTATTTTCAAATATCTCTAAATGCAGCAATTTTCTTTTATGTATAGTATGCAATTTCTTTTTTGATATTTGTTCAAGTGATTATTTAGCAAGACAGTTCATAAAGGCACTATATTTAATATAACCAACATATTTCAATAACATTCATAATAATAAAATATAATCATATAAAAATACTAAAAAGAAATATAATATTCAATCATCATTTCTAATATAAAATTTTTTAAAAATTTCAAAGCACTGAGAAAAAAGCTAAATATTCAATATCTGAATGCATTGTCAACCGAATTTCATAAAAAAAAGATCCCCTATTTAAAAAATCTATTCTAATAATAATTATATCTACACACAAACAGTATCATGAAGCAAACTTAAAAAGTAAACTTTAGAAGTAATAAACAGTGCAGGATGTTTCTATAAATTTTAGTTATTTCTTTTAAAGATTGGTATGAAACAAGAATTACTATTTCTATATTCTATTATCCTGTTCTATTTCATGAGAATTATGAATATTTAGAAATTACAGCAATTATTTTCTCTTTTTGTATGTTGAATTTCTTTTTCTGTTTTAAGAATTTTAAAATTAAAGATCTTTAAAATATAATTCTATGAACTCTTAAAAAATTCAATAATTCTGTTTCTTAGCACTAATTAAAATTATTAGCTAATTATACCTAAATTAAATACTAAGAATTATATGAGTATTAATTCAGATAAAATAACAAAAATGCATAAAACAATGTGTTTGTCAAAAAGAGGTTAACAGAATTAAAAAAAGTGAACTGTTTGTAAAAAAATTCATAAATTAAATAGCTTTTTAAGACAGGCACAAATTTAATGGAAAAATTTTAAATTACTACACAGTATTAAATATTACTTAAATACTAATTGTGATTGTTTTCTCAAAACTTCTTGAAAGCCAGGAATACAATAGCTTTCAATACTTATTCTGACCTTACTGCTGTTTATCTTCACTAAAATTTCTAAAAATGCCATAGACAGCATGGAAATAATTTTTAAAATGCTTGTTACAAGATTGAAAGTATGAGGGAAAAAACATTTTCGTCTCATTTCACATTTATCTGGATAAACAATTATTTAATAATACAAATCCCGCTCTTTGACTTCCCTCTATATTGTAAATAAACACGTAATTTTCTAACCAATCACAATACAGTAAGCAACAAACCACATCGACGGAGAAAGAAAGTCTATGATTGGACTCAAAAAGGTTGCCATACAGAGTCGATTTCTAGATTGTGGTTCCTTCGAATTTCGCGCCTAATTTAGCCATGTTGCCATACACATGAAAACATTTATATTTCCTAATATTTTGACTGTTATTTAGAAGTTTTTTTTTTTCTTTGGAATGAACATACAATAATATTTTTATCTTTTTTTATTTAAAATTAATGTATTTTCTTTTCGAATTTGCTTCATCAAATAATTCATTATTAAATTTTTTCACTTTTTGAACCATCCATCATATTGGCTTCTTTGCATTTCCGCCCAGGAGTTTTGAGTTTGTAGTTTTTGAAATTGGCAATTTGCCGATGTTTTTATTTTTCAATCGTGGAAATGTTGACATTTTGGTTGTGAATTACAATGCCCTAGAAATATTTTTGTTTATTAGAAACATAATTTACTATCATTTTAGTAAGCTTTAATCTTATATATTTTAGTAGAACTATTTTTATTAAAGATGTCTTCAAGTCAAAATTCCAATGATGCGTCTAAATCGGTAGGACTCATTCTTGTTTTAAAATATTTTTACTGGCATATTATATACTTATAAAAAAAAACTATATGAACTTTAAATCTATTTCCTTTTTATGAAAGCGTGGTCGATATTAATCATAATTTATTGCCAGGCAGTCTCAGACTAGGCAATTTACTTAAACCATCAGCCTTTTTGTATTTTTATTTAGAGATATTAAGGCATGCCCTACATTGACAGAAAAGAAAAGTAATTTTTCAAATTGCTTGATATGTATTGGAAGAAAACTGTGATGATCAGTGTTGCATGTTTCTTTAAAAAACAATGCTATAAATGTATATTTCAAAATAAAAAATATATAATACTAGCATGATATAATAAAGAAAATAGTTCCCAAAGCAAAGAATTTTAATTTTATTTCCTCAGTAATCATATTTAAAATGCAAAATAATGTCTCATTTTTAAACAGCATGTAGTTTCTTATTGATTGAAATATTTACACTTTTAATGCTTTCTACATTTTGTTATATTTAAAATATTAAGTAAATATTAGGATCATATAATTTTAGGATATATTCAATGAATTTTTCTTTGCAATATATTTTAAATAAAAGTACAAATATTAAAAATGATATTTTACTATTGAACACACAAAATAGGAAGCTGATATGAATGAAATTAGATTTGAAAAGAATTTGACATTATTTATTTATCAGAATAATATAGAATGGTATCACATACATACAAGCAAAAGATAATAATAATACATTTTGTTTAATTTATCTGTCATCAACTTGAAAAATCTTAATTTTTGATGCAATCTTACACTTAACTTTGAATTGATATCATAATTAAATTTGCTATCTTTAATTTAATGAAAAGAATATTAATGATAGAATATGTCTGCATAAAAAATAATAAAAAAGAGTGGCTTTATAAATTATTTGTGTTTTGAGGCAACCTAATTTGAAATTTAACTACTATGTCTAGTAAAATTTCCCTGCATTGTCCTTTCTCTTGAATAGCAAAAAATATTGCAGGTATGTGTAAAATTCAAATTTAAAATGGATTAATGTAATTATCCATAAAGTACATTCTTCTGTCTTTGCATATTAATAATCAGAAAATTTTATGACATGGCTGGTGACAATATTAGTGGGCCTGACACTAAGTATTAGAATTGCATAATAATGTTTATAATCTCACATCATCTATAATATCCTCCAGGATTTTTTTTTAAAATTAATATATTAATAAAATTGATATCACTTTTAATAGTATAAAATAAGAATATAACCTTCAGTCAATACTCCTATGGTCAACATTAAAAATAATAGATACTGTAGCTGAAATAAAAATTTGTAACAAAAACAATTTTAAATCAATATCAAAATATTTTCATTTATTTTTAAAATGTGTAAAAGAAAAGTCAGGTCAAATAAATATTCAATTTTTTTCTTATTCTTTTTAAATTATAAAACCATTTAAAATCAACTAATAGTATAATAAAAAGTGATTAAACATTTTAAAAAGGTAAATTACTGTAATAATTTATGATACTTTTAATACTTTGAATAATTTATGATACTTTGAAATTAATTTCCTAAAATCTCTTTTAATAGTAATGTATTGCTAAATTTGGCTTTTGAGCAATATATATATATATATCATCACTTCTCTTATAGTCTGTGTATTTTCAGTTGGTGGTTCAAGGTCACATTTTCTACCATGTTACTGGTACCAGTGGTAGAAAATGTGACCTTGAGCCACCTACAGAAAATACACAGACTATAATTTTTACTGAACCTTCCATATTGTCTAGTTATACCACAGTAAATAATATGTATATATATATTTATTTTACAAAATCAAATCTGTATTAACAAATATACAGATTTGATTAAATGTTGTATATATAAAAATATGAAATGTTTTGTATATTTATCTGTGTAATATTTTATATAAGAGTGCTAATGATATTTTTCTTAGAATGCTGCTGCTGCAAGCAGTCCTCAAGTTGTTCAAGAATATATTGTAAAAATGCCCAAGTAAGTAACTAATATTCCATCCAATTTTATGAGTAAGAATCTCATAAAGATGAATTATTAAATACTTATTATTTAATAATATACCTAATAAATCATCTACATATCATGAAAGTTTAATTTATGATAAAAGCTATTAAACTATAGTATGTAAAAATTAGATTATCATTAAAATGGATATTGGTTAATTATTTATTAAATTTTTATTTATTGTCATTTATAAACAAACTTGTTACATTGTAGAATTTCATTTGTTAGATTTAATTCAGTTCTTATGATTTTTTTCCTCTGCCTGACAGTTTGCTTTATTTTTGCATTTTCATAGTTTTTCAGTTATTGTATGCATCATGTGTGATTCATTAAATAAAATTTATTGATGCATTTCAGAAATAAATCAAAATGTTTCAATGTGATGAGATTTTCCCATTCGTTGAATGTTGATGTTACAAAATGGACTCAGGTAATTAATTATTCATATTAATGTTTATTAAATAGTATAATAAATTGATAAAATACTGGGTGTACACAAAGTCTTGCACTGATAAGAAAAATTATTTAAATTATAATTAAATTAATATAATTAAAAATAAAATAAATTATAATTAAAATTATTTCAGATATAGACATTTATTTTTTTAAATTTGATCGTTATTTCAAATAACTTTTTTTTTTCTTTTTCTTTCTCTGAAGTAATACCCAAAGTGATGTAGGTGGTGCAACTAGTGGTAACCAAAAATTTTATCTATGGAAGAAAAAAACTCGGTATGTTCTGTGATTTTGAGAGAGTAAATACTCTATCAGTGTGCAAAAGAAGGTTTTAAAAGGCATATGGATGTAAACACTTTTGATGTTGCTAAGTATTTGCTGCATCGGTCCTCAGTATGGACACATTAAAAGAATGAAAAATGAATATGATATCATAAGTAATAACAGGCATGCTGGCAAACACGCAGTGTAAAATTGAATATTGTTTAGATATTCTCAGATGAATGAAAGAGTACATCTAAAATGTGTTAATGCTATGCAAAAAAAGGGGGGGGGGGCTAGTTGAAATAGGATTAAAATGGAAAAAAAGCATGTCTATATCTGTAATAGTTTTTTTTAATGAATTTTATTCATCAGTGCAGGATTTTGTGAACACCTAATATAATGTATGTTATGCTATCCATTTTAATACACATATTTTATAATTAATAAAGAGATTTTGGGGTACTGTTCTGTTAACAGGACCCAAATCGTTGGTCGAATGTTGACACTATTCCGTTAATGTTAATATTCACCAGTAAGATTTAGCATTGAGCATTAACACTAAAATTTGGCAGTTTTATCTGGGATCCATTGATGGAATAATACTGACTCTGGTAATTATTCATATTGCTTATTAAATATTAGATAGTAAAATGTATAATATACTATGAATTTTATGTGCATTTAATTATATACAATAAAAGATAGTTAATATGTTTATATTTCAGGCAAAAATGGAGAGAGAGAACAATCTGAAAGAGTTCAGAGCTGATGAAGATTTGCCAAAATATGGTGCAGGAAGTGAATTTGGCCGTGAACAACGAGAAGAAGCCCGTCGTAAGAAATATGGAATAGTTTCAAAGAAATATAATTCTGAAGATCAGCCATGGCTCTTAAAATTAAATGGCAAAGCTGGGAAAAAGTGAGCCATTTAATTAAAAAAATGTAACAAGACATTATAAGTGTTAATTGTTTTAAAATTTATTGCTATAGACCAACTTAATTAAATTGCTGCTATATTCTTTACAGTAATTAATGTATGCAGCATATGATGTATCATCTATGATTATTTTTAGATATAAAGGCATACGAGAAGGTGGAGTCACTGAAAATGCCTCTTATTATGTTTTTACTCAAGCTTCAGATGGAACATTTGAAGCTTACCCTGTTGCAGAATGGTATAATTTTACTCCCATTCAACGTTATAAGGCTTTAAATGCAGAAGAAGCTGAGGAGGAATTTAGCAGGTAATAAATTGCTGTAATGCTATGCAGTTTAATTCATTATAAATCAAAGTATAAATTTTAATGATGTCACTATGCATAGCTACAAACAGTGATAGTGTAAGAATAAAATTATAACTGGCCTAGAATTTTTTTCACTTGTTTCCTATCCATGCTATTTTGTGAATTTGTGCTTTTTAGAACATAAAATAAATGCAAAAATATTATTAAAGCACCCCCAAAAACTAAAGTATTTACAACTTCTCCTCTTGCCCATCCTTAGCATTCTCCTATGCATAGTATATGAAATCTGTTCAAGTTTAACTTATCATAGTATACTATTAAAATTAGGTTGTTTTTAAAATTATGCTTGGCACTGGAAGATGTCTTTTCCTTTTATAATATTTAGTTCTGGTTATAAATTTTCATTTGCCATTAAGCCATCATTTTTACATGCTATCAAATCACTATAGTTAAAAGAATTTTTTATGGAAAACTCATTATATGTGTAAGCCGCTTTTGATTTAAACATGACTATAGAATTGCTATTATGATGGATCAAAACTATGTGGAATAACAAATATAAATGTGAGAAGAACAAGATTTATTTTAATTGTTTAAAGATAAATCGTTCCTATCTTCCTATCCCCCCCTTTCCTTTAGTATAAATAAAAATGTGATAATTCAAGCAATTATATCTGAAAGTATTGGTCCCAAATTGAAATCAATACTCTCATTTTGAAAATTTTTACTATGTATGTTTTTATCAGTTGTATAGATATATAAATGGTAACAAAGGAATGGAGAAATTTATCTTTCTGACAAGACATTTTATTTAGACATGATAAGGACTAAAATAGAAACTAGAACTGAAAAAAGATGTTATTGTAGTAGATGTTAAAGGGAATGTATGAAATCAGGAATCCTCATAGTAATATAATACAATATTAAAGATTGATTTTTCAAATTCGAAATCCTAAAGGAGAGTCTTTGAATAAAGTGTAATCAGAAGAAGTTAAAATATGACTCAATAAAAATTCTAAATAATTTTGATAAATTTATATGATTGAGCTGATAAATTGGTCATTTATTTGAATTGCAAGATTAGTTTTTACATAAATTATAAAATAAAATTTTCATCCTTCTGTAAAAGAGGATCTGAATGAGAAAGATTTAAACTGAAAGTAATTTTCTTTTTTCACAGGAGAGATAAAGTAATGAATTATTTCTCCATTATGGTAAAGAAAAGATTACAAAAAGAAAATGCTGAAGAGGAAGAAGTAGAAGGTGAAAAGCCTACCAGTAAAAAGAACAAAAAATCGGCTAAGGATTTTGTTAGTTTTGGTTTACTTTTTAATTTTTTTTTCCTATACTTGAAACATTGTAAATATACATTTTTATTGATTTTGAGTATGACTGCAAATATTTATTTTGAGAAGCTTTCATATATATTTTTCAATGTCGTGTTTGATTACAGATTGTGAAATTTGTTCTCAATCAGTTATTTTACTTTAACCAAAACATAGTTTACAATAGTAAAAATTTTATAGTTTCAATGATTAAGTATTTTTTATTTAATGTGTTAGTATACAAAGTAAATGATGTTAGAAACTGGGGAATTAATATTCTATTGTTATTTCAAATTTTTTCGTCTATTTATAAGCAGTAGTTTCAAATAACTTACTCTTCTAGCAATTGTGTAGAATTCAAAAAACTTATCATGTCAAGAAAATTAGCCTGCATTTTATGCTTATAAGGGTGATTAGCACTGTTGCTGATGAGATTTATCCTTCTTATTATATTTTAATTTTGATTATTAAATTATAATATCATCATCAAAAAAAGTGGGGATAAATCTCCTCCTATTTTTGAGAGAATTTTTTTTTTCTATCTTATTGCTTCCCTCTTCACATAAAAATTTTTTGAAGATAAGATTATTTGTTGTTCAGCCACTTAGTTGTTAGTTACAAGGAATTTATTATGTAGATGTAACATAGGTATTATTTTATGTATAACATATATAACATGCAATACTTTTGATATAAAGGTTAAAAAAGAATTTATACAATAAAAATAAAATACAGATGTTTTTAATCTGCAATTATAAATTATATTTTTGTGTATCCATTTTTTCTGTAATGTATTAAAAATCATAGAAATCAATCATATGGATTCATTTTTATGATGGATAGTATTGAAGAATTGTAAAAAGTTTCTATCATATTACTTGTTTTAAGTAATAAATTGGAATGCTCATGCATTGCATTTTTAATACTTAGTATGCTAAGAAACTTTTTGAATGTGGCCATGACAAAATACATTTAATTTACGTGTATGTATGAAAGAAATAACACTTAATATATTAAATGAGTGAAATTGTGAAAAATAATTATGTTGAGGAAGTTAAGTAATATCTTTTCTTTTAAATTTTTATTGTACATCTGCTTAACTGGCAAATTCAGTGACAAAAATAAAATTTTCATCAAAAGTTTTTCAAGTCTAAATCTGGTCTTGTGTATATTTTACCTGAAATCGTGTTTTCACATTTTAAATTTCTTACAATTATTATTATTTAATTTGATATATGTAAATTTTTTACATTAAATAATTGACTTCAAATAGTGAATATGATCCTCCACCTGCCTGTTGAAAGTTTTTGAAGGAAAAATGTATCATTTTGAAATTTTTCCTCTACTTCCTTAATAGTAAAATAGGGAATAAAAAAATCATAAGAATTAATTACAAATATATATATATTAGCATATGCATATGGTTTTTTAAAGTAAAATTTACTAATTACTTGTGTTTAATTTTAAGCCCTAAGTGTGGAAGAAGATTGTAATTACTATATAAAGCTAATTATGCATATTTTATCATCCCAAATTAATTTTAAAAAATAACATGTTCAATGTTTATTCTTTATGTTTATTTTAATTAGAAAATATCAGACATGGATGATTGGGCTAAAGATTCTGATGATTCAGAAGGAGATGAAGAAGAGGAGGAAGATGAATCCTCTTCTAAAAAACCTGCTAAAAAAGGCAAAGGCAAAGATAAGAAGAAACAAAAGAAAGATGTAGATGAGGAAGCAAAAGAAGAAAGTGATGAAGGAGACTTTGATGATCGAGAAGTGGATTATATCACTGGTTCATCAAGGTTATTATTTTAACTTCAAGCTTGTGCTTGCATTAGAAGGCCTAATATAAAATAGTCTATCAGGTACTTGTTTATTTTTATAGCCCCTGACTTTACATGGAGATTTTTCAGATGACTTGAAGATCACCTAGTTCCCTTCTGTATAATGCAACCACCTTACTGATATATATCTTGGTTGCTTGACAATAAAACCCATGAGCCATAAAAATAAACAAGTACTCTTTTTTTTGTATATATTTTAAATGAACATTCATTTGCTGTTTTATGAGTTTTCATATATTTATTTTGTTTTTTCGTTTAAATGAAAGAAATGTTGCATTATTGTTTCTGCATTTCTTTAACTTACATCTTGTATGTAGCATATGAAATCTAATTTTGTGGAAACATTTAAAATTAAGGAGAAAAAATGTCGGTCAATTATTTTACAAACATAAATCACAAATTAATTAGTTTAAGAAAAGTCCCTTAAAAGTATTTAATCATTGCATTCATTCATTATAAGTTGATTCAGTTGTAAAGTGTATATTATCATAATTGATGAGTTCATAGAATTAATGAGAGTATAGTTAGATGTGATGATAAATATCTCATGTAATTTAAATTTAAAAGAAAATATATTCAAGTAGCAGCTTACCATCTTTTAGATCGCATTAACCATACACTGTGATATCTATTTGTTATATTTTTTTACATTAAATAATTATTTAATATCTTAATTGATTAATAATTATTTATCTTAATTAATAACACTGATATTCTAATACACTCAGAATATCATAATTTAAATTCTTGATTTAAGACTAAGGGAATGGAAGGATTTCTTTAAATTGTTGATATTTGAAATTTAAATTAAAGCATGCTTTTTTTTTCAAATGAATATTATATTTGATATAAAACTTAGTTTATATATAAAAACTGGACTACTTTCACTACAAAAAGAAATCTTGTTTTTAAAGTATGGTTATTAATAGCAAATCGAAAATGTGTTGTAATATTTCCAAATTCATAATGACAAATCAGTATGATCAGAAAAAAGAATTCAACATAGAATCATTCCAAAATTAACAAAATATATAAGTATGAATTCAGTTAATTAATAACGAATATGTTTTCATTTAGTGAACTTACAATTAAAAATTATTGAAAATATTAAATGTCATGTATCTGAAAAATACATAATTTTCATTGTAAATAGCTTTTAAAAATACACTACTGCCTAGTAGTAAATAGAAGTAGTTTTAATAGATGTATTTTGTTTTTAAATATTATTTTATAAAAAATTTTTAAAAAAATATTTGGAGAAAAATTCTAAAACTATATTTTCAGTTTAAAAGTCTCAGTTAATTACATTTTTAAATTTATAAATTTTGATTTTTCGAATCTGTACATATTATACATTTCTTTAAGCAGCTGAAATATTCTCTTTTCAATGAAGTTAAAATTAAACAAATAATTATTTAAAGCTACAAATTTTCTGAGTTTTTTTAAAAGCTTGTTTGTAATATTTTGTTTATATATACAGCTCTGAGGATGAATTACCAGAAGACGAAAAAATTGTTAATGAGCTCAAAGGAGTTGAAGATGAAGAAGCCTTGCGTAAATTAGATGCTTCTGAAGATGAAGAGGAGGAAGAAGAAGAAAACAAAGAGACAGAGGAAAATCCGGAACAAGAGAAAGCACCTGAGGTACAGAAAACAAAAAAGAAGAAAGAAGGAAAGGGAGGCGGTAAGTAAATCAGTACATGTTGTCTTCAGAATAATTGTACCTTTGTTGGATCTCACCTTTTTTTTAATTTTCATTTTTTATGCTCTTTTATTTAACATGAGTTGTTTCATGATTAGAATTCTATAATTTTGATTCGATTTTTCACTCGTTTCCTATTATACAAGCATTTTGAAATTTTGTGTAATTTTTTGCTTATAATGCTTGTTTACTATATGGATGTTTTTAGCTTTTAATTACAAGTTTAATTTATGAATTCAATTCTTTTTTTTTCCAGTTTTAGTTGCACCAATTGATAATGAATTCAATAAAAAAAGTATTTCAGGATTTTGTAATATTTATAATACTAAATTATTAATTTAAAACTTGATAATATAAAATGATTGAAATAAAAATATTTCCAGTATAGTTATAAAAGGTTTTTTATTAAATTCATTTAATTTTAGGATTTTTCAATTGTTGTAAAATTTGGATATACTTCTTCCTTACATAGAATAGAATTGCATAGGTTTAGTAACAAAATATTGCCTTCTTGTTTTATATTGTTTCAATAGAGATGCATTCTACACATATTGAATGTGCATATTTAATTCTTTGATGATGAAATAACCTTCTATTAATGTAATGTAGAAATTTGGATAGTTGCTGTTTTAGATTAAGTTAAGTTTAGCTTAAGTTAGTTGGTTTAAATTAAGTTATTTGATCAAGGATGAAATTTACAGGTTCAGTCCAAAAATAGTGTCGTGTAACTTCAAAATGGCATTAAAATTTAATCAAATATGCTATCATCTTGCTGCCAGTAGCATTTAGACAATTGATTGATTTTAAAATTAATAAAATCATCTGGTTTGTTTTTGTTACTGCAAAATTGATTAAATATATTTCCTATAATCTCAAGATGTAAATGTTGAATTTTGCTGTTGAAATTATCATTCTTTCATGAAAATTTTGCTTTAAATAATTTACAGATGCATTAAATATAATAATTTTCCATGAATTTTTAAAATTTTCTTTCATCATCATTTTAGTATTTTGAACTATTATTTGATAATTGCGAGGAAAAGAAAAGCCATGATGCAAAAATACCTTTTTAAAAATGTACAATCTAAGTATGTGATTGCATTAAATTTTTTCCATCCTATTTTAATTCAAAGCTCAGCTGTTAGTAGCTATGGAATTTTTCTCTTAATTTTTTTAATGGTGTAATTTTGATGCTATAGGATATTCTTTAATTTCTTCCACCATCTTAACTGCTACAGTAATTTAAAAATGCTAATTTTTGTGCTTGATTTGGTCCTAATATAAATATGTGTAAGAATTTTAATTTAATTATATACTTTTAAGATGAAATAATTTCAAATTGGTATTTTGTATCCTCTATGTTTAAAATAATTTTTTAATGATCGAACCTGGATTTTATAAATAAAATTAATCAACAATTAACAGCATTAATTGTTGACAGATACGAATTTTTCTTCATTCAAAGGTCTGAAAATAATTATAAAGCATTTGTGATCTGAATCAATTTAAGGTTAAATCTGAAGTGAAATATCATTTTGTATTTAGTGTATGGTGGAATCAGCAATAATAAAATTGTGTTATTACTAGAGAAACTTATTACTATTGTATAATTTTATTTTAGATTCTTCTGGTGATTCCTCATCTGATACTTCAGATTCTGATTTTGATGATACTAAAGTTCATGCTGTTTTCATGCAGGTTTGTACTTGATTTTAAAATTATTCCAGAGAAAAATAATCCAGGGAATTATTAGTTGAACACACAAAAAAGTTAACAAATTTTATATTTAATTGTAATTAGTTGTTGGAAATCAAATACCAAACTCAAAGAATATTCGGTACTTTGCTTTGGTTCTTTAAGTTTTAATAAAATGTCAATGATTGATTTAGTCATCTCAAAAAAGAAAACTCATATTCATCTCCATCAATTCTTTCCACGTGACCTATGAAAGCAACAACAGACCTTTTACCAGCAAATTTGGCAAAATCACCAACATTTAATTTTTTTTCATCCTTAGTTTCATCTAAACTGTACACATCATCATCACTGTCATCATTACATAAATCACTAATAACTGGTTTTCTTCCAGTTGTATTACTTCCTACCAATTCTGAGAACATTAAATCTTCATCTTCACCACTACTACTAATGATCAACTGAAGCTTTTTTTTAATCCTTTTTTTTCGCTTTCATATTCATACATTATCTCTCTTTTACTTGAGTGTTCTTTACATTATTAGTGATAGCATCTTCAATTGCTTTTTTTTTCCAGGAGAGTCCGTATATATAGCTGATCTTCCTCTTTTTCTTCCTCGGTTACTTGCCTTTTGAGGTGCTGACTTTGGTAATGGTTGCACACATTCAGGTGTTTTAGGCACGGACAATTCTGCAATTGGGGACCCATCATTACTTTGAAGGGATAAACTTGTTGATGGAATTGGCCTATCAGTGACAAAAGCTGATAAAAATTCCCTGTCATCAAAAACCTCTCGGTTGAAAGGATAAATCCCAGTTACTTGAAAACCAGAAACAATGTTTTTTGGTGTAAAAGAAAGGGGGTATGCATTGCCTAAACATTCTGCAACATCATAAATTGATATAGGCCTCCCAGCATGATTAACTATCCATTGACTGCAAGCTCTATTATAATGCACTTTAAAAGAGCTAAACACTGTGCGGTCCAAAGGTTGAAGTTTATGACTCGTGTGAGGGGGTAAAGTGAGCATAATAATTCCATTTTCTCTGCAGAAGTCGATAACTTCAATAGTTATATGTGTGTTATGATTATCTAAGATTAAAATAATACTGTTATCTTTGGATGTTTTAACATGCTTCAGAAAGTGTTTGAGATAAAGCATAAATATTTGTGGTGAAGACCAACTACTTGGATTTGCAGCCCCAATAGATCCAGGTGGTGCTCCTTTCAACATATGATCCATGAAAAACTTTCTGGGGGAAACCAAAAGTGGGGGAACTGAGTTGCCAATTACATTTACAGCAGAAATAATAGTAACAAATTTCCCATGTTCTCCGGATGTCATTTGACCAACTTGTTTTATGCTTTTTCCAGCAATAACTTTAGGTGGAACATGTACAGTTGTAATTCCCGATTCATCAAGATTATAAATCTCAGTAGCTCTAAAGTTCTGACGATGAAGAATTGCTTCTAAGTTATCATAAAACTTATTTAGATTCTCTTTTGTAAAGTTGGTGGCATGAGAAAGACTAGTTGCTTCTGGTTTTTGAAGAGAAAACATGGCACTATGTCTCCTTTTAAATCCAATGAATGAGTCCTTTCCAGCTTTTTTTTCATGCTCCCAGCTTGAGGGAATATTCTTTTTATTTGCTGAAGCATATTCATATGCAAGGGTATGTGCATCATTAATTGTAATTAATTTTCATAGTGATATTTCAAAGCTTGTAAAATGTAATCTACTAGTTTTTTTTCCTCATCGTCGGTGAATATTTTTCAACTTTGAATCTTTGATACGTACTTGAAGTTAGAATTTGGCTGTTCACTTTTTTTAAAAGCACTAACATGGCGATTCAGAGTTGTCTTACTAACATTATAGACTGCAACAGCTTACCTAAAAGACATTTCTCTTGATAAAACTTTTGCAGCAGCTTTCTGAATATTGTTACCACGAACTGTTTCATTTTTCTGGTATTCTTTATTTTTAATCCTTGCCATTGTTAAGTCTAATGAGTTCCTAAAAGTAGAAATAATAACTATTAATAAACACGAAGTATGTAGATTAAATAAAAAATATTTTAAACATAATATATTTTTGTAAAAATATTTGAATTAAATGTTAGGTAGTCACATCTTATGTCCCAAGGTGGACTACTTCCACCTGTCCCAAGGTCACACACAATGAAATTTTAGAATGACATGCTGTTAGGCTTAGCATCAACAATAATTACACATGAGTTTTATAGAGAAAGCTTTAAATTTCATTATAATATCTTTTACTTCAAAATATTTTCATTAAAAATCCACCTAACTACTTATCAAAGTTTTACATGAAAGTTACTAGACATGTTCTCAAAATAAAACTCTTAATAAATTCTTACCTGCTGTATCAATGGAATCAAAACACATCTGAAGATTCGACTGTGCTACCATCTATCTGTATCTATAAAAGCTAAGCATTAATTTAAAATCTAGGGCAAAAAATAACGCTGTCCCAAGGTGTACTATGTCTTAAGGTGAGCCACTCTCCCCTACATTTGGAACTACATAGTCACTGAGAGAAAGGAATCATTGATGATATATATAGCTGTCATTAACCGTTATATGAAATAAAAATTGATAAAATCAGCACAATGGTTATGACTAGGGAATTGTTTTTGGTTTTTCTCTATTTTCTACATTTAGTTAATGATCACTGAAAGCAATTAATAAATTAAAAGAAGTCTATAAATTTTTACTACTCATAAACTAAAAGTTAACTAAAGCACTTTAGATATTATCTCTACGAAATAAAGATGAAAATATGTGTGTATATGTCTGTGTATTGGCACTCTACAGAGGCCATTTGACCTAGAACTACCAAAATTAGCCTATATATATTCTCTGGAGAATCAAAATGTGCATGTCAGAGTAATTTTTCTAATGATTAATTAAAAAATAATTGATAATTTGATGTTTTTTTTTACTATAACTTTTGAAAATATTATAACTTAAAAGTGATTTTTACATAACCTTAAAATTCAAAAAATTTTCTTTTGATTCAAACTACTTTAATATTCGTGCAAACTTTTTCTGAATTTTTTCAATTTATATATATATATATATATATATATATATATATATATATATATATATATATTCCTTCTAATTTGCAATTATAGATTGCATTGTTGCCCTGAAATTCAAACTGTTTTTTAGTTGCTTCATTTAATTAAATTATTTTTTTCCATTGTTGAAAACTAAGAAAGAAGGTTTCTGTTTCCCATCTATGTAGTTTACAAAATGAATTAAAAAAAGTATAGTTACCATAGTCAAAATTTAGAAGATGGATCAAGTGGACATTTACATTTTTAATAGTGTTATATCATAAGGCTGGTCTGCATTAAAAAGGTTCAAGTACAGATTATGTGTAATAAAGTTTAAATAACATGGCTTTAATATGATGTAATCATGACCATAATTTTATATCTGTACAATTTAAATGAAATTAAGTATAACTAATGTCCTTAGTAAACTAGATGGTTATTAAAGACAACTAGTTTATAATATTATGCTGATTATAGTATCATTACTGCAAATTTGATAAGATTAAATTACTTTATAAAATCATGGCTTTTGTTTTATTTATTTGTGTTTTTAGAAACAAGCTAAAAAGAATGGTTCTGATAATAGTGCCAGCAGCAGTAGAGCTAACACACCTACTAGATTAAATGCTGATGGTAAAGATGGTGAGTCAATTATTACCTTTTCTCCCATATTTTATATTTATGAAAAAAATCTACAAGGTTTTAAAATTTGATGAACTCAACCGACTGCTGCATTTTTAAAAATTCATAGTAAATAATTAAATTGTTATTCTTTTAAATGAGAATTTTTTTTTTTGTTTTTTTGTTATTTATTTCAGTGCTTCATGCAAATTGGTGAGGGGAAAAATATTTTATTAGCAGTATATTTAAGAAACTTTGGCTTCTACCATATAGATAAAATATTAAGTGAAAAAATTTAATTATCTCTGTATTAGAATTCCATGCTGTATTTAATTGTAAGTATGCAAAATATCATTAGCTGAATAAGGATGCATAGAAAAATTGTTTATAATTAAGAGAATCAAATGAGTAATATGAGATTAGTAAGTTTTCAACTTTGAATGTTGAATGTCTTTATTGTTGAAATTATAATTCCTAATAATTTTCAGGTGGTAAAGGAACCAAAAGAAAACTTGGTGATGTTTCAGCAGCTGCAGCCAAAAAGGCTAAAACAGATGGAAATGCTGGAAGTACCACTTTTGTTAAGTGAGTATCTTTTAATATTTTGAGATTATCATCATCCAATTTATCTTTTCTTTTCTTTCTATTCTTAGATTGATTCTTCTATTAAAATTGTGTTTATATTTTGAAAATTAATCTTTAAAACATTTATTTCATGTAAACATGCATTTGAATAATAAATAGAGTATACACTCTAAACATAGCTCAATAATTGATTTCTTAACTATTAGAAAAGGTGATGCATTTTCAAATGTGGAAAGACTTTATTCGACATAAAGAGTTATATTGTATGCTGTTTGGGTAAAGTAATAGTAAACACACTGTTAAAAAATTATAAAATCATTACATTTATGCAATCTCCTGGTGATATTAGTCATTTATTAAAATATTCTTGAGACCTTAACAACTTAAACAAACAAATAAATGGATAAAAAATAATAATAATGTTAAACTTCTGCACTTCATCCTCTAAAATTGACTAAGTTATGAAACTTTTGATTACATTATTTTAGAATAATCAACAGTCTTCTAAGGGACACACTGTGCGTTGATTGGTGATTTTTCTCAAGACAGCTAATCTAAAATAGTGATTCTAAAACTTCATAATAGTTAGTTAACATAATTCAATTATACTTTCTTTGAAATATTAATATGTCAAGAATATTTTACTAAATATGTCTAATAGCATTGGGAAGCAATAAATATTTAGACTTTGTAATTTTTTCTGTATTCTCTTTATTGACTCAAAAACATAAAATGTAACTGTTTACATCATTTAAAATATTTTCCCATTCAGAAATTTATCTATATCTAATAGTTTAGGAATTACCTTATTGTGCCAAAATGAGAGTAGATAAACATTGATGTGGCATTGAATGACCATCAAATAATTAAAGTTGAAAACAAAAGTATATAAACAGAAGAAACAAAGTTTAAAAAAATTAAGATATAACAAACAGTACGTTCTTAATAATTTTGAAAAATTGTATTTTTCAAAGTGAATAGGTAAATGCAGTAGTCTTCTATATTCTGTAGTATTGTGTGAAATCACTTGATGGAGTATTTACTGTTTTCATTTTTCTTTTTCTTTGGCTTGAATGTCTTTGTATCTTATTTTACTAAAGCATAGATTTTGGCTTTTATAATCATTTTAATACTGCTGTAATCATTTTTACTTCCTTTTTATCAAATACAATTTGAGTAATTTGGACTAAATATGTGAATTTTGTTCAATTTCAATGAACTGCAAAAATAAAATTTTAATTTAAATATTGTTTTCCATTCTAGTTAAATTTATTTTGTACAACAGAGAAAGTCTGTAATTAGGATTAGCTGTCAATTATTTATTTAGAAATAAAAACGTTTTTTTTAAACTTAATATCAACATGTTGAGGTGTATTGTTATTTTAATATAGATGGATCTTATCTGTGTAGAGCATGATAGATTTTGTTTGTAATTTTTAGATTTTTTATATTAATTAAGATAAAACAGAAATTTTATTTTCTTTAATAAAATTAATTAAAAATTTCAAACTTTTATTTTTGTTTAAATTTAACTCAGAAGGCTATTAAAATGTTTTAATTCTGAACTCATTAACTAAAAATAGAATTAATAAACTTTATATCCAAGATAGAGAAGCCTAACGTATCCAAAATAGATGTACAAGTAGCCTTTATTTATCAAACTTGAAGATTGCTTAAAAAAATTCATTGCATAAAAATCTTAGTGTGCAGAAATACACATTGCACACATTTCATCATTTTCATAATAAAAACAAATTATGCACAGTTAAATATTTTTTAGAGATAAAGAGGAAATTTCAGATTTTTGTAAATATCAGAATCAAAGAATTTTAAAAAATTGTGCAGATAAATAGTTTGCAAATTTCCTTACAATATTCTTTAAAAATATTTTTTCATATGCAAAAGCAAAATAAATTATCATTTATTTTTGATGAAAGTAATCCATAAGATCTTTTTGATCATAAGTAATCCTTTATTGAAAGCTATTTAAAAATGGGGTTTGATTTTATCAAAGAGGAAACATATAAGCAATTCCAGGATTAAACTCCAGCTAATAGATAGCTTTGCTAGATGACTTTTCAATTAATTTATGATTGTTTTCAATATCTTTGGATAAACCTTGATCAAAGCAGTCATAAAAAAATGTGTTGATAATAACATTTAAATTTTTTTAAACTTAGGTTTTGAATTATTATTTTTCATTTCTAATATTTATCTATACCAACATATTAACAAAATATTTGCTCAATATATTAAAACTTTTTTTAATGAAAATTATAATATATTGTGTGATGTGATTTGATTATGTGTGTTTGGTATGTATATAACTTATTCTGTCTACATAAATACCTTCTTATTGGCTTTAATTTAATGTTATTATCATTGTCACTTGATCAAGATTTTGAACCTGTATTCAAATTATTACATTAATTATAAATATAGAAAACAATACTTATTTTCTTACACTAAATTTCTACTTCATTTTTATAGTTCTTTGGATGGTATTACAGAAGAAGCTATACGGCGATACTTGTCACGTAAACCAATGACTGCATCTGAGCTATTACATAAATTTAAGAGCAAAAAGACTAAACTCAGTTCTGATCAATTGGTGACAAAAATTGCTGATGTTTTGAAGAGGATGGATTTGGTGAAACGTAACATCAAAGGAAAAATGTATTTATCTTTAAAAACCTAAATGATTCTTGTATAGTTGTGTATTAGTTTTTATCTGAAATAAAGTATTATATTTATACTCCTATAAAATTTTGGATTTACTCCTTCTGAAAATGTAAAATTCATTATCAAATTGAATTGAAGTTTGGAAGAAATTAGATAAAACAAATACCGGGAGTTTTCAATTTGAATATTATGCAAGATTTATTAAAATATTTTATTGGAAATTCAAAATTAGAAAGATCTTCAAAATTATATAATGTTGCATATCTGACTTAATGAAATAATTTCTTAAAGTACGGAGGGAAAAATTCTAAATATTTTACAAAATTTAATTTATTATTATTATTTTCTCATGAAACCTAAAGCATTGTACTTCATCAAATTGTTTATAATTTTGATGCAAATTACTTGATTTAAATACCTTAGACAATCAGGGAACTAACAAAGAATTTTTAAATCTGTTTGATATAACAGATATGATTTAATTGAGTCTAATTGCATTTTGTCAAACCTTTGTCACAATGCAATCAGCAAATAAGATTATTTTTAAATGATAATTATAATTTAGAATCACGAAATAAATAAAATTATAATTTAGAATCACGAAAT
>JAPMOR010008634.1:2693715-2714258 GCA_026543865.1 Argiope aurantia
ATTTAGAATCACGAAATAAATAAAATTATAATTTAGAATCACGAAATTCTACTTCATTGTTCATTTTTCACATAATTACTAATGCAATTATGTGAAATATTTGGCTCATTATAATCAAAGTCAAAGGAAATTTATTAAATGAAAATGCTTATAGTCAAAGGAATAATGTTCTGATAATGTTAATTTTATAATGTTCTGATAAATTATATTTGCACATTCAGTATTATATATTTAATATCTATTTCTTTTAACTTAGTAAATGAATCAGTAGGTTCCCAGATGACTAAAACTAAATAACTAAACATACTTATTTCAAATGAAATTGAAAAATGGGCATATATATGCAATTTCTGTTTGAATCTTGCAAAAACATGGGGAAATATTTAAATATAAATTAATAATTCTTTTTCTTTCTTTAAATAAAATCTAAATACTTTCAACTCTCTTATCCAGTCAAAGATAATAATTAATTAATTAAAAAAAAGAATTGAGCTATCTTATTATATAGCTTAAGAATTCTCTGAAACTTTTTAACCAGTTTTATTTTCCCTTAGATTTAATAAAATTATTTATATTGTATCTGAATGAAAAATCGAGTGTTCAATATCCTAGTTATTATATCCACAGCTATATTAGCATTTTTCTTTTATTCTGTGTGAATGAGAGAAAAAGAAACTCAAATATACTTTCAAAACACAATATTTAACCTCTTTAAGAGGTTTCAGGATCCTAAACCTTTATTCATAACTAATCCATCTTTATACTAGAACTTTTGCATAAACAATTTTGAAAAACTGAAATTTTTTTAAAAAAAAATTATGGAAATGACATTGATATAACTAAAAAGATATATATTTTTTAAATTTTAAAATGTTAAAAAGAAATTTTGTGTGCAAAATCTTCTGAAATCAAGGCAGAAAAACATAAAATCTTTTAACCAATTTTTCATTGCTTTTCAGATCCATGCAAATTTTCACAATTAATCCTTCCAGTAACTAAGAAATGTTTGCTAAATTTCATTTGAATTCATCAGTGTGCATTGAATTGTATAACATTCAAAGGGCATTCCATCATATATATATAGAGAGAGATTTGATTATGGGGAAAACAAAAGAAAGAAGTTGCTACAATTATTAGGATAATATTTTTCTTAATCTATGAACTTAGGAACCTTTATTATACTTTATTTATCATGCCAAAATTATATAACCCTTTTTGAAATACCGAAAAATCCAATGTTTCAACAGTGAATTCATTTCAGAATTTTTTTTTAAATAATAGCTAATTTCAGAAAATAAATTATTTCATCGGAATATCGAAATAATATCAATAAATTTTTAAATAATATATTTTATTATGGAAATATATATTAATGGAACCACTAAATAGAAATTCAAATGAAGTGTAGCTTTGACACACCTTTCAATTTTCTATATATTACATTTTATAAAGTATATAAAATATAAAAATGCAATCCTTTCTTTTTGTTTACTTTATATAAATTACAACTTTAATCTCTTGTACTTTCATTTGATGAGAAATTAATACTACTACAAAAGTTAAATTTTAAGAATACATTAGTATAGTTTTGTGCTAATTCATAAGTTATGAATTTTAGTATTTCTTCATATGATATCTGCATTACCATATGATACTTCCGCACCTTCATCCCACTACCACCAAAAAAAATTTGCGATTCTTTTTTCTGATTATTTATCAAATACTGAAGAAAAAGTTGTGTATCAGAATGTTGTCAGTACATGATTTATAAAGGTCAGATTCGTAAAAATAAATAAATAAAACCGTATCCATAATGTTTTGATTATTCTGTTAATTAATTTTTTCAAATGCTTTTTTATGTAATGGTCTGCATCCCACTTGCATTTTATTCATAGTCGTAGGTTTTCTGTAGTTAAAAAAATTATACAAAAGGATATACACAACAACAAAAATGAAAATTAATAGATTTTAGTTTTAATTAATTATAGGAGATCAACACATCATTTTACAGTAAGGAATATAAGAGAGTTGTATGAAACGATTGCAATATGTACAAATAGGGGGAAGAATATTTTTTTAAATCGAAATATAATGAATAACTAAACAAGAGAAAATAAAATATGGGGAAAAAAAAGCTGATTTACTAGACAGTTTGAACATTAAACATCTGATTCCTGATTCAAATTTGTGCTCTAGTGTGATAATAAAAGTAACATGGGAGTGAATGACGGATGAAACAAACTGAAGTGAATTCAATGTTTATTTACTTTATTTCCTGCTGCATTCCTGTTAAAATAAAATACAAAATCAAATGTTATGATTAGCAATACTTCATTTGAAGCTAACCTAATTAATGTTATTTCATTAATATATAAATAAACGTTAAATAGTTGTAAGTATGCTTAATTTTTCGCATAAAACCCTCTGCCATTAGTACAAAAAAGTTTTCAGATTGTCAATTTTAATATCCAATTTTCATAATATTTTATTTTTATGTCTATTGAAAAATACAGGCAGTTATTTCCATGAACGCAGAAAAATTTAAAGTTTATTATCGCCAATTTAAAAGCATTATTTAAATTTCTGTAAAAATAGTAACTAATTTACTTGCTTTCATAATTTTAAATAGTAGAGGATTGTTGATACAAATATCAGTTTTAATTATATAAGTTTGGAAACTTTTATAATTTTTATCTTGTAATAACAATAATATACGATTTATTGTAATAATGCACTATTATTTGTTATTTCATCAAATTGTAATAAAATAAAGTTCATAAGATTCATATAAATAAAGAGTTTTGGGTAGAAAAATTTTACTAAATGTATTTACTTTTTAAATAGTAAAGAGCAAATTAACAATAGAAAAATACTAAAAATATCAATGTTTTAATATTTCACACTGCTAATTTATCTTGTTCATTATTCTTGCTCTCACTTTGTAAAATTGACAATTGATTCAGTATTTTAATTTTATACAAGATAAAGGGTTCTAAGAGTTTTATTTATTATTATCAGTATTGCATCTATATAATGTTTGAGATTTGCTGATGAGAGAATATGTTTTCTGTCAGATATTTTTATGTTATGAAACCTGACAGATTGTGTTATAAAATCTGGCATAAATTATCAAAATTTATAAAATTTTGATAATTTATGATTGCGTTAATACTTCTTTTGTATTCCACTTAGTAGCATAATTAAAAATTTGACCAGAGAGAGAAAAAAAGGGTTTTTTCTTCTAAATTTCACATCTATTTATGCTGAAATTTAAAATAGAAAATTTATTATCTTAATCAATTTAATATCATTCTCCATTACTTAGACCAGAAGTGTGTAAATTTTTGAAAACAAACAGCCAAATTAATCATATATATATGTGTGTGTGTGTGCGTTTGTAAAGATTATTGTAAGTAATATTATAACAATATTAATTAGATCTCAAATCTCAATAAATATAATGCAAACTTTCTTAAGTGCATCTGATGGTTAATTCTTATAAGTAAATTCTGTTTAAAAATATCTCGTACTCTCAAACAAATTAAGAAAATATATTGGACTGTTTAACTGTGCATATGATACATTGTGTAGCTTTTCTATAATATAAAACTTCATTTTCCCCTTAATGCAATAAAAATATTTAGGAATTTTTTTTTTCTATAGCTGATACAATCATTAATAAAAAAAAAATTAAAACTGATATAATTTTTACATAAATGAAAAAAAGATTTTAACATTTTAAAATTAATACTTTTTATATTTTCAGTAGTTGTTCTATAAAAATATGGAACCATCTGAAAAGTGCCATATTCTTGTTGGCTGCACTGGTAGTGTAGCTAGTATTAAATTGCCTGAACTTCTGAAGTTATTATTAAAGCAAGCTATTGATGGAAGACATATGGAAATCAAAGTTATTGCAACAAAGAATTCCTTCCACTTTATACCTATGAGAGAAATGCCAACAAATGTTGTGATATATTCTGATGAAGATGAATGGGCATGTTGGAAAGAAATGTCTGATCCTGTTTTACACATTCAGCTTCGACGCTGGGCTGACGCACTTGTCATTGCTCCATTAGATGCCAACACATTAGCCAAAATGGCTAATGGTATTTGTGATAATCTATTAACCTGTACAATTCGTGCATGGGATAGAATGAAACCTCTGTTTTTCTGTCCTGCAATGAATACTTACATGTGGGATCATCCACTGACTGCAAAGCATGTAAAGGAGTTGAAAGATTTGGGATATATTGAAATCCCATGTGTGGCTAAACGATTGGCATGTGGGGATGTTGGGCATGGTGCTATGGCTGAAGTTAGTACAATTGTGCATGAAGTAGTTTCACGCATGTTTTAGAAGCTAGATGTTCAAAATAACTTAATGTTATACCTCAGTTTGAATTTATTTTTATATATATGTCACAAATACTTTTATATAAAGAATTTATATTTGTCAAAGTCTACTTCTGGTAAAATTAATTCATGAAAGTGTGTAAATTTTATTTCATAAAAATGAGTGTATTTATATGTGTAATGGGATTATTCAATTGCTGAAAAAGTAATGAGCTTGATGCCTTTTATGTTCAATTATTGAAGACATGCTTTGAAAATGTAGCATTTTCATAAAATTGCAACAAAATCAATATAATTATAACAAAATTAATTTGTATAATAACTTAAGTTTGTATCCTGAAACATTTTGAATTTGCAATCTCTGGTATTCATATCTCTATTAAAATTGATTAAATAATAAAAAGAAATGTGATATCATAAATAAAATTACAGTTATTTTTCATATTAAATTGATATTACCAAATATATATTAATGTATCAATAATGAAATTCAAATGCCAAATTTCCAAGTAAAACAACCTCATATTATAAAGTTGTTTTAATTAGTTATTATATAGTGTTTTGTTGCAAAGCTTAAACATTTATTCTTGCATGCATTTTGACTCCATCCCTATTAATGGAAACATGATACGTCAGGTTGACATTTATTTATTTTGAAAATTACTGCTAAAATACTGAAAAATGCTCATTTATATTTTATACTATTTGGGTAACTAATAAAAGAATTCAAATATATGTGCATTATTAATTATTTGTACATTAGAAAAAGAAGATATCTGACAAATTTTCATTTTTTAAACTTCATTATTCTAAAATTCTGATTATAAGTAAGTTATCTGAAATTAATTAAATTTTACATGCTTTCTAATTATTAATTGCACAAATTACAATTGAGATGTAAAATTATAACTCATAATTAGAAGGCATGTAAAATGTCCATGTCTTTTTCTACTGCAATCATTCATTTTTATGATTTTATTTTGTTGGTTATTCTGTCAAAACTATGACATGACATGACATACTACAGATATGATAATTACTACATTGAAATGTTCATTAACATATTTTATAATGCAAGAATGAGTAGCATAAAGCCTATTTAGTGTTTCTTTCAAAATGATTGCCTTAAGTAATTATGCAATTTTATTGTTGCTCATACAAAGAAGTAAAAAAGCATTTTAAGAATCCATTTACCACATTCTTCAATACTTTTTGCTTCTGTTCTTTACACATCTTTGCAATTTGAGAATTGTTGTTCTTTAAGCAGATTCTTCATTTGAGATAAAAAATCACATTGTGTATGATCAGGAGAATAAGCTATTTGTGGAAGAATTGTAATGAGATATTTTGACATTAAGAGAAATCTATGAATTAGTATAATGAGGATGCAATTATACATTGGCTTAAAATATTGGGTACTCACATCTTATCAAATTATGTAGACATTTAAGAACTTTAATGCATTCTTCTTTAGGGCGTGTAACTTTACTGAAGGAATTTGTTGTGTGCAAACCCTTTGCAACTAAAGAACACTATCTATCATTTCCATCTGACAAGAAGTTTTGAATTCTTTTAATCACAAACCATGCACATTTATTATGTTTTTGAATTGAATGAGAAAGTTTTGATTAGTTGATGATATAATAATCTGATTTTTTTGCAGGAAATGGTGTAATTCATTTACATTTTGAAATAAGGCCGGGATAGCCTGGTTGGTAGAGCGTTGGGTTTGCGTCACGGTAAAAGTGAAGTTTAGGGTGTCCCTTGCTGCGCCAAGGATGCCAAATCGCCAATAACAATAGTGAACAAAATGAACAAACACTTCTGCAGAATAGTTATGATTACCACTTTCCGTAATATAATTGTGATTTTTTACTATTAAGTATTTTTTTTTTCTGTTGGGTGCAGAGTAAAAGTCAGAGCATGTGATGGCTTTGGCATCTATAGAAAGCACCGTGTAGAATTTTTTAACTTGAAAAGACATCCTATGACTTCGCTAGCAACGGGAGCAGGAACCTAGTAGCTTCGCTAGGACATTGAACATAAAGACTGCGTGGATAACAGGAACAGTACATAATCAATAGAAAAGAAAGAATGAAGGACATTATAGAAGCGGATCCAATCTTTCCTTTCTGCAACACCAGATGCTTCCATCGATTCTCTCATCCAAATCAATCAATTTCATATTCTCACCACACACCAGACATGCACACTTAGAAGCAATCAAATTGCACATTAATTATTATTAAGCAAATCAATGCACAATTGCTGACATAACAAATTATTAAGGGAACCAACTGTTTAGAACACCAAAAGCATTATGAGAACTGCGAAGAAATCCATTGCAGCTGACTTTTAAAGTAAGAATGCAGATGATTTCGTAAAGTAAAAATTCAGACGATTTTTTAAAGTGCATACTGATAATTAAAAATTGCAAAAGAATAAATATTTTCTGTTCATTACATTAAAAATAAAACTGCAGTGTCTTATTAGTAGCAAAAAAAAACCTTTAAATTATAATAGAGAACTAAATTAAAATCTTTAATAGATTTTTTTATTATTTTTAATTTCACATTTTTCATACAATAGTTGTAGTTCAAGTACAACTCAACCATTGTAAAAAGTAGTAAACAAAACTACATTAGGGTTGCTAGAAGAGCGTTCCGTTGGGTTGTAATATTGGCGACAACTTCGGGGGCACACTAATCTTCACTTCAACCTGCTTCCCTTAAGTTGCGAGTTCGAACAACACCGGCTGAAGACTCCCCCCATGTGCGGTGGCTGACGCATGTATGTCATGGTCACAGAGTCCTCCATGTCGAGAGTAATACTAGGCGAACTAAATCTAGGCGAACAAACTTGTTGCTTAAGACAGCTAGTATTAATAATAAGGTCGGGAGAGCCTGGTTGGTAGAGCGTTGGATTCGCGTCCCTTAGGTTGCGAGTTCGAACCCCGCCGTCCGAAAATTCCCCTCGTACTTTGGTGGCTGACGCGCGTATAAATCTGTCGTGGTAATCCATGTCGAGAGTAATACCACTGGGGGTACTAGATCAGGGGTGACCATTCTTTGATTCAAGTCTAAATTATGATCTGTGAATGAAATGTATGAATGAAGTCCACGCCGTAAATAAAATGGGTTGTGGCGTGTGTATAGCTAAGTCGTACTTTTGACCCTGGATGACACTACTGTAAAAACAAGAGATGTACCCTTGGCTTAAAACCACAAATGACTTCTTAAAGTCAGTAGGCTTGTCTATGACAAGTGCCATTAGAAACAACAACATTTTGAAATTTTTTTAAAGTTTAGATTATTTTGAATGTAATATTATGGAATATGATTGATTATGAAAAATTTTATATTTTTATATTAAACACAGAACAAAATATTTATTACATTTTTGTTATATAATGTATTAAGTCTGGAATCTCTATGGAAATCTAATGATATCCCCCAAAGATTAATTTTTACTTTTATTATTTTTTCTAATTAATGCCTTTATTACTGAGAATTAAAGTGCAATTATTTTGATGTAAAATACTTATTGAATGCAATTACTTGATATTAGATTTTTTTTTATTCTTACCCTGGGATTAATTCTCAAGATATTAACATCTTTGATAGTGTCGATGCAATATAACTGATGATCAGATTTAAAGTAAGCCTATCCAAAGTACTGCTGAAGGAAGGGGGGACCTAATGGTCATAATTTTGGCAACATACATTTTAGAAAACGTAAGAAGTGAATCTGAAAAATTCCAAATGTGTATGAGAAATGAACTGAATGTACTATAAATATAATTTGATCTTTTCTTGCTTAAAAATGTAATCTTAATTGTAACAAAAAAAAAGGAAGTTCAATGTTTATTAAAAATTGTTATAACTATCTAAATCTCAATTTATTGCATACATTTTAGGTAAAATAAGATAAAGATTTATATAGAAAAAAAATAATCATAGTCTATAAAAATATAATATACAAGGTTTTGATTATATATATATATATATATATCATATTATCATGCAAAATGTTCTAGCTGTTAGTATTTAAGTTTTGGCATAAACTTAAAGACATTTCTTTTTAAGGCAGCTGCTATGGAGTTACTGAAAATACAGGGTGTTTATTTAGTTCCGGACCCATTTTGATGTTTAATAACTCATAAAATAATAAAGATAGATTAAAATTAATAACATAAATGGTTAAATAGACTCAAAAGTTTCATGACCCTGTCAATGAACTTCCACGTATGCCCCCTTCGTCGCACGGAGAATATCCAAGTCGATAGTCAATTTCACGCCAGGTAGCGGCAAGCATGTCGGCATCCACAGAGCCTATTGCGGTTGTAATTCTGGCTTTTAGGTCATCAATGTTCGACACTTTCCTCCTGAAAACGTTGTCTTTTACAAACCCCCAAAGGAAAACGTCCAGCGGCATTATGTCGGGTGATCTGGGTGTCAAGGAATTGGACCTCCTCGCCCAATCCATCTTCCTGGAAAATGGTCATTCAAAGTACGAACGATGGTACCCCAATGAGGTGGCGCACTATCTTGTTGCAAAAAGACATGTGGCTGAAGCTCTTCTAGTTGTGGAAATACGAAGTTTTCCAACATGTCTAAGTATACGATTGATGAGACCGTCTTTTCTGTAAAAAAGAAAGCCCCAATGACTCGGTTGTGCATTAGTCCGCACCACACATTAACCTTTGGGGAATCCCTTTGTGCCTCACGGTATTCATAGGGGTTTTCAGATCCCCATATGCGCACATTATGGCGATTAGCAATGCCAGAAACATGAAAGGATGCTTCATCGGAGAACATTATGCGCTTCAGAAAATCAGCAGCATCTTCTATCCTCTTTAGCATATCTGTTGCAAAGGCCATCCTCCGAGGCCTATCGTTCGGTTCCAAAACTTGAACAATTTGAACTTTGTAGGCATGCAGTCTTAATTTTTTCTTAATAACCTTGTACACTGTCGAAATTGGCATATCCAATTCTGTTGCCGCTGATCTCACAGATATTCTAGGATTGAGTAAAAATGTCTCTCTGACACGCTCAACATCAAAATCACTTGTGCAAGGACGTCCGGAACGTTTCTTATCTGCGATACTTCCAATTTCTAGAAAATTCTTTTTCCACCACAAGATGCTGTTTTTGGATGGAGGATCTTTTTGGTAAATTCTTCTGAAATTTCTCTGTGCTTGCACTATTGATTTCGTTTCTATGAACCACCATAACATCTGTGCTTTCTCTTGTGGTGTATGCATTCTCCTTAATATCTGCTCGAATAAAACATCACATACAAAAGTACTACATAGAACAAACACATCAAAAGTAAACATAACATTGCAATAGTTGCCAAAAATAAAAGAGAGAAAAATGCAATTAATAAGCAGACGATATTGAGAAAAGTACAGATATTTAGACTGGAAAAGGAAATTATCTGAAATTAACCACACGTGCAGACGATATTTACAAAAGTAAAAATATTCAAACCTGAAAAGGAAAATATATGAGTTATTCCATCAATAAATGCCATAAGTTTGTTTATATCTTCATTATTTTATGAGTTATTAAACATCAAATTGGGTCTGGACTGTATTAAATTGTTATCAGAGAAGTTAACTATTTATTTTTATTAACCTATTATCATATAAAATATATTTACATTTTTTTAAAAATTATTTGATTGAGAAGATTTGAGAGCAAATAATAAAGTAATAGTGAAATTGGGAAGATTGAAAGAAATTGTAAACATAAAAATAGAATTTTATAAGAACATAAAGCATAATATTTGTTTTATCTTGTATAAATACACTTTATTTAATAGTGTTTATTATTTCCTTTAAAAATATTTTTAATAATTTTTTGGATCATGTGATTATTAATATTTAAAATGAAATATTTTTATAGTCATTCTTTTGTTATGCTTATTGTCTGTTCTGATGCTAATATCATATTTTTAAGATTTCTGGTTATTTTTCTATAAATAACTGAACATTTTTTTAAATTTTTGCCTATTATTATTATTATTTTAAGAGATTAGATATTTATATTTTTTAATATGCTTATAAGTTCAAAGTTTTCTTATGCATTAGCAACTGCAGTGTGAATACAGTATTAGTTTTTATATTGTTGAAATGTTGATCGTTTTGTTGAATAAAGTATTTTTAAACAATTTTTTAAATTTATTCTCTGTTTCAATTAATATTCAGCTGTTTGTCTTATTAAATGAATTATTATTTTCATATTTGAACCAAGTGATATCTGTCTACATAAGGGGGGAAAGGGTAAAAAATTCCTGGTAATATAAGGGAGGGAAGTTAAATTCCAGGTAATAACTTTAATCTTTGTTATGCACTGCAAAAGCTTTTCCAAGATGCCATTTGTATTATTATTTTAATAAGTATTTATCACAAAATCTGAAGCATCATTTCTATTATTCATGCAGAAACATATCTTTGCGTGCCAAAAAGTTTTAGAAAAATAAAAAATGAATCCCATAATATATATATATATATATATATATATATATATATATATATATATTCTTGTTATCTCATTTTATTTACATTTCTCAATCTATAGAATAAGAATAAAGTACTTTAAATCAGTTACATCCTGCTTTTGAAGTCATACAATTACCCTTTTGAGATAGACCTTTTCATTTTGCATATTCATGTGATGAGAAATTCATAATCGCTTAACTTCTGTATCATATTGCTGATTTTACCCATGATACATAGAATAAGTGTAAGACCAACATACTTGGCAGATGGAATCAAATCTTAAACTGGAGCCCTAGTCCTGAAGCTGAGACTAAAAGCAAGGGATTTTGGTATTGAAACAAGAAAGTGCTTTCTCTTTTTTTTAAGTAACTGAAAGATAAAATTTTTAATTCCCATTAATCAAATGCAGAGATAAACATTCTAATCTTTTTTTTACTAACAATCATATATATGATGGTATAATAAGATAGTGCAGTAAGGACTGCAAGAAAAGAAAATCCTTAGTAAAATTAAGTTCGTTTGCAACAAAAATTATAATAGATTTAAAATAGTAGAGTTTCTTGACTTTTATATATCATATAAAAGATAATTAAATGCTTGAATTTTCATTAGTCAACCATGATTTCTTCCATCCTTATGTTTAAGATGTATGTAATTAATAGTAGGAATCTCTCAGTTTGTATTTAACTGGCAGAAATTATATTTAAAATTGTACTGAATTCAGTAAAACTATAGCTAAAATACCTGAAGGCATGATTATCATATTTCTACATGACTAAGATTATTCTTTCTTGTAAAAAGGTTAATTAAACAGCCAATAATTATCAGATAAAAGCCAATTAAACAGTTTATTTGTAAATATAATAGCAGTTTGCTTTCTATCAAGCTTTTAATATATTTAATTAGCATTTTAAAAGTGGTATACAATTGTTCTATCTATTTTAATGATGTTACCATATTTAACTTCAAATTTCCTAATAATGTAATGTTAAAATATCACTTATAATTAAAATTAACTTTAATTGATTTGAAATCAGAATTACAGGTTATAATTTATTTTTTTTATTAAATTGTTTCATTTTACATGGTTATATATTCAATTCTAAAAAAATGTGTGAATACAATAGATTTGAAATGTAATGTTTATTTTAACATTTTTTTTTTTTTTTTTTCATACTCAGACTTGCACTTTTTCATGTGTATATATCTTTTTTTTTAAATTCCTATATTACGTTTTTTTAATTAAAATTATCCATTAACTTATAAAACTGTTAAATATTAAATGTATATTTTAGCTATTAAGCATAGCTTCAAAACAATTGATTTCTCTTGCATTCTCATCTTTTAATTTTGCTTAAATCAAATTTTTGGATAAATCTAGTTTTATTGTGTTATATTTGCTTCAAATTACTCAAGTTCCATTATGTACAGAAAGTGAACTAATGAGCTGCCATTACTTTTTATATTTACAATAGTTGAAGCAGAGAAGATGAGGGAAAGGAAGGTGCTGTGCTTTTTATAAGCATAAAATTAAGAAAGATACTATTTGAAAGAGAAAGCAAAGCTAAGTGGCCAGCTGTTCATAAAAGCATTTTGTAATCTAGACACTATCCATAATGAAAGCATTCTTTTAATAAACAGTTTCCCATATTTAATTTAATATCAATTTGTCAATGCTTTATTTTAGGATATTTTCTAATTTTAATAATTCAATAAAGTTATATATTATTATTTACTTATTATGACTTGTGATTGTTCAGCATTTGCATTTACACACATTATACAAGTAGATGCTTGTTGTTTATAAATACTATAATACTAAACTGAACGTGAAACAGACAAGAACTTAAACAATTATATTTGATTAGGTATAATTATTATATAAATATATATATTTTTTAATTTACAGAACTTGTAGTTTCTAAAAATATATTTATTTGAAGATAGGCTAATAGTATTTTTAAAAAATCAACCTTAGTCCAGTAAACTTAGATAGTTGTCTAGCCAGAAATCTGACACAGTAAATATGAATGCCTTCACTTTCTTGTTAAGAAAACTGTAAAATTATTAACATTTTACATTATATTATACCTTAAATTTATTAGTTTTTATTTTCTCCTTTGCTTTTGTTTTCTACTTTTAATCTCCTAATACCCTTTTGTACTACACATATTGCTGAAAGAACTTTACACAAAATGTACAACTTTTATACACTATTCCACATACAAACAAAATCTATATCACAATTTTCTCTTTTTTTAAAAATTGGTTTAGAAAAAACTGTGATATGAAGTAAGCTTATGTAAAATTGAAACTACATTAATTATTTTATCACAGTATATTCTAAATATAATTGTTTAATAATATAGAATTTTTTTACATTATTCAAACATTAGAATTATAAAAATGCAATAAAAAAGAAATAATTAAAATCAATTTTTGATTCGATGAAGACTTACTACTTTTAAGTTCAATATAAATTATGTTTCAATTCTATCACTCAATAAATAGTTCTATAGAGAGAATTTTGATAATAAAATGGTAGAAATAAAATAATGACTTAACCTGTTATTTCAAGATAGAATAATATGCTAAATTTAATTTAGAACATAAATTTCAACTTAATGTTTTAAAATCCTATTATAAATACTAAGATTATTACAACTGTAAAGCTTGGTTTATATTTTTTACAGAAAATTATTAAATTCTTTTGTAGATATATATATTAAAACTTGGATATCACCATGGATTGTATATATTTTTTTAAAAAATTTCACCTTATTGTTTCAAGAGAGTGGAAAATGAAAAGGATAAATTTAATTGAATAAAAAAAATAATTTATATCACTTGCAACTAAACAGTGCATATACTATAAAACAAAAATGGTAGGGGGAAATCTTGCTTTGAATTAATGTGAAAGTATTTTTTTTAATTACTTTTAATATTGGACAAAATTATGTGAATAAATGTTTGAATAGATGAATTTAAATTTCATAAAATTAAAAATTGTTGCAATTGTGTATTACATTAAAAATAATTAAAAGTAAAGAAAAATTATATAGAAATAAAATTGATGTTATTAAGAAGATAATTTTATGTGCATTAAGATAACACAAAATTGATTTTACTGAAAGAAAATTTTTTAGTAGTTATGGTTGTCACTTTCTATAAGCAAGTGATAATAATTACCCATCTAGCTATGGTTAAATCTATGTTATATGCTTTGTTCGTTGCCATGCGACAATAAGTAATAAGAGCAATCTCTGTGCCATGTATATTAGTATTTTATATATAGAGATGTATTTATATATGTGTGTGTGAACATACATTAGCAGATACATGGCCAAAAAGAAGAAACTTGTGAAGTTTAATTTTGATTAATTTAATTCAGGTGGCATTTCATGCACCACAAAGAAACAATAAGAGATGCACCAGTCTTTATTGTGACACAAGCACAAAAGAGACAGAAATTTGTCCCTTCAATGATGTCAATTTAGGCAAAGGAATCTTCAATTTGTTTGAAAAGTGAGTGCAAGGGTTAGGGATTTTTATCCCTTCGCTCTTGGTGTGGGAACCACACAGTCAGCAATTTTGTTAAGTGCATGTAGAAATAATTAAATTTAAAAAAAATGGAAATTGGATCAGGATATAAGAGAACATTTTAAAATGAATTTAACATAGGATAATTTAAGATAAAAGTTAGGATATATATATGGTAGTTAAAACCTGTTTGAAAATAGTAAAACTGTTAAACAAAGTAAAAAAAGAAACAATAAAATGAGATTGGAAGTAAAAATGTAACAGTCCTCAAACCAGAATGCTGGGTATTAATGGAATAAAATGGTTGAAAACTATTTCTAGATTTGAGTTCAGAAAATATTTTTATTTTATGAAAAATTATTTCAATTATACAATGTAAACATTAAATATTTATGCAACAGCAAAAAAATTCTGATGTAATTTAATAAGATTAAAGTGCTTTCTCGTACATGCAGTGGGTATTTAATATCTTATACATGTTAAATACACATAAAATATATTTATCAATATTTCCTTTAGTAATGATGAGATTATTTCAAAGGACATAAACAGCTAGCTTAGAAACTACCAAATCTGGCTCGTCACTTTGAATATACAAATCTGAAAAATAAATGTCAATCTTCTAAATAAGATAAAAAGGTATTCACACAATAATTGCCCAATTAAAACAAAATTTATTGTGTAAATTCACATTTTGATCAAAACTAAAGCATATATATAAACTGTCAAAAATTTAATTTTTTGAAAAATGAATTTACTTGGTTTTATGTATAAGATCATAACTAATTAATTCTGAAATTCAAATTTTTCCTTAATCAATGAAAAGATTGTTATACATCAACAATATTTCTAAAACATTATATCTACAGTAATTTTTTTGACAATTTTCTACATAAATGTAAGGCAATGATATATTTCCTAGAATATTATAACACTAAATTCATAAATATAAATGTAACAAATGTACTAAAATATTTCACATACACATGCTGCATAACATTTTTTTAAAAATAAATAAACATACTTTGTAAATGATGATAACAGCAATGCTGATTATTCTCTGAAATATATATTTTTTTCAATACACATAAAATTTATAAGAAACATCCTTCTGACAAAATCTTGAAAAATATTTATTTCATCTTAACAGAATCTCTTAATATTATATTACAGACATTATATATATTTATCATAATTTTTATGGAACAGGAAAAATATGAATAACAACCAACAACACTAACATCAGAAAATATTTGTCCTGTAAAAACTTAATTTCTAAAAAAATCCCAAATATCAAGATAGATAATCTCAAAAATAAGCCGAATCAATAATAAATTCATGAAATAATAATAATAAACTATTGTGATTTATTCATATCATTTTTTAAGTTTCAAATATAATAATAATAACAAAACAATGATATAAAGCAAGCATAAATGAGTCAACTTTCTGTGATCAATTTACATTTTTCCATGATGAGAACATTTTAAATAGAATGTTGAAAAAAATTTCAGTCAATATGCAATAATACGGAACGTTATTCGGGAATAGAATGAGGTTCAATGATTATTTTAATATACATGAACCATTCCATACAAGAAAGTCCAAAATAAAATATAAGTTATTAATCCACCAAAAAATCCGCTAGTTAGAAGTTGTGTTCTGCTTCGGAAATACTTCTCCCATTTTGCACCGGCTTTACCCAGTAGAAATAACCATAAAATGATAGCCGAAAACACGAAAAATGCAAATCCAAGTAATCCAGTTAGACCCAAGATTCCTGCAGTGCTTCCGGATAAAGCTGCCATCGAGGTCCGGCAATATTCAAGCAATCCCAGATTATGACGAACGGCTCCTTCGCTGTAAGCAACAATCTCACCCTTTTCTTTCCTATATTTCATTTTGTTCAGACTTTTGGACATACTATAGATGACGTATTATTATAGAATTTTCTCTTTATCGCATCAATTTAATTATTTCGATACGAAAGAAAATTTCAGCATGTTTATTTACAAATCCGTTCGAAGACACGTTGAGAGAAAATTGTCTGCTGAAGAGTAATATTATTCTTCAAAACCAATTTCGATACGACAATATTCTAATTTTATGTTTGAATAAATTATACATTAGAGTTAGTCTGAATTAAAAAGTAGCATTCTAACTAGTATCATAGTTAAACAACAGAAAATTTATCACGCGTTGGGCCATTCCATACATAGGACTCTAAGAATATACGTTCATTAGTTATGGGTAGAGATGCATAGTCCACTATTTTTTGAATAACAAATAATTTTGCTATTGTTATTTTTAAATATTCGTCCCAAATATCTGTTATTTCAATCATATTATTAATTAAAAATTATTATTAAATATAAAATTTATTAATTGTAATTAATACTTAATTTACTATTTTAAGTAACGTGTGATTGAATTAATTTATCTCTTTCAGCTTACTTTTTAATTTAAATTTTTTTTCAAAACTATTAATTTAAATTTTTTATTGGAGTAAACCATTTTCTGAAAAGTTGAATTTAAAAAAAAAAGTCATTTCTTTAAAATGTTCACTTTAGTTCTATATTGTGCCAATAGATGGCGCCTAGATAGTGAAAGGAATGTATGCCATTAGAGAGTCATGTCACAGGCAATTAGAAATTATCTTCATGGGATAACTCATTGTCAAATGCGAATATCGGAAAGTCAAGCGGAGCGGTGAGTTCACATTTATGAACACTTTCCTGTGATAGCTCCACTTTCAGTGACATGCGATTCAATGATACGATAATTCTAAGAATAACCGGTCCGTTCACTTTTCAAGCCATTCACAGATGAATGAATAAATGGCAGATGGGCAAATGAATAAAAACAAGGTAAGTGAAGATTCTAATAATTTTTTTTAAATTTTGGGAATGAAATTAAAAGGTGAGAAGATATTTCAATAATATATTATGAATGATACAAGTGACTTTATTATTTCTTTGCATAAAACTATTGTAGATTATTAAGAAACTAATCGAATTAATGTAACCTAGACCCGTTTAAAAAATCCCACTTCATTCATTAAATCTTCCAGTGACGAATAGCATACGCTCTTTCCAAAAAAGAGTTTCATGAATTTAAAAGGAACTCTAGTGAAGAAAAAAATTATTAAATATTTCTGCTATGTGGTGTAACATAGAATTGTAACCCATTTCCCATTTTTACAAATTTTGGAAAGTTCATTAAAGATATTGTTGTGGAACACCAAAAATTTATTCGTGATTCCGAGTTTGGGAATACTTTTTCTGTGTTCTGGTGTAACCAAATTGTTCATTATAATTGTGGAATCATTCTGTTTCGTATTTAGAACAAGTTGACTAGTCCAGTCAAATTGTACTTTGATAGAATGAAAATAGTAAAATGAGATTTATGGAAGAAATATTTAGGTAAACCAGAGGGAGTGGTCTGCCACCTCAAAATTTCTCGAATGCTTTTTAATAAATGTGTATTATTAATCAAATACCACTGGCGAATAATCGTAAAGAAATAGCTTATTAGAGTGTGATATTTCTCGATTTTGTTTTGACGATTAATCGCTGGGGGTTAATAACAGCGAAAAATACCAGAAAACTGAATGCATATTTTAGATGTCTTTTTTTATGGGCATGACAGATTTATGACAAATTGAGGGCCGGGATAGCTTGGTTGGTAGAGCGTCGGATTCGCGTCCCTTAGGTTGCGAGTTCGAACCTCGCCGTCCGAAGATTCCCCGCGTACTTTGGTGGCTGACGCGCGTATAAATCTGTCGTGGTAATCCATGTCGAGAGTAATACCACTGGGGATACTGGATCAGGGGTGATCGTTCTCTGATTCAGGTCTAAATTACGATCTGTGAATGAAATGCGTGAATGAAGTCCGCCCAGTAAAAAGGGTTGTGACGTGTGTGCATGTAGCTAAGTCGTTCTCTTGGCCCTAGATGGCGCTAATATTGAAACAAGAGACGCTCCCCCTCAGGCTTAAACTCGGCTGTCTCTGACGGCGGGGCTTGTCCGTAGCAAGTGCCATAATTACAAACAAAAAAATGACAAATTGAAACCAAAATTTGTCACATAACTCCGATTGTAGTAACCAAATTATATAACCGGAATGTTGAGTTACATTTACATGCATTGAATTAAGAGATCAACAGACGATCAAACCCTTGGCGAAATAGATGCAAAATTTGATAATATCTACACTATAAATGTTAAATCTATGCACCAAATTTTATTCATCTAACTCTCCACGTTTCGTAGTTAATATGTTAACTTATATCTGGATACAGACAGATTATAAAATTACAGACAAACAGATTTTCTCTGAATAGATTGCGCTCCAAATTTGATGGAAATCTATTATTTTTGAATTAAAAACCATAAAAGCAAATTTCATCCGTCTCGCTAAATGTGTTTTTGAGTTATCATGTTCACAGAGTGAAAGACATAATTCCGATTTTTTTTTTATTATTATTATTTTGAATCCAGAAGTTCTGTGACCAGGAGATTCATGCAAGAAATCAAAAATAAATTAATTAATTAAAAGAAAGGAGAAGGAAATTTATACATATAATTTATTTTAAGAACCAGGAATCCTAGTTTAATTCCTCTCAAACAGTTTTGCAATAAAATGCTCTTTTTTTTTAAGATATTTATTTTATTTCAGTTTAGAATAACCTGAGGGAGTGGTTCCCAAAATTTTCTCGAATGGTTTCCAGCAAAACCTTACTCTCCCTCCTCCACATAAAGTTGTGGTCCTTGGATAAGCTGCAAATACCTTACATGGCTTAGTGAACGGTATATAGATATTTGGTGTGAATGTAGCATTTTTACTGAATCCACCATATTTTTGTCGGCCGATTGGCACCATAATATAAGACGAAACTACAGTTGTAGTCATAGGATCACATATCGAAATTTTTTGATTTTAAAGCATTGAGTTTATATGCATGCAAAAGTACCGCTAGACGGTTTTGGTACAAAATTTGATAAATACAATATTTTAGAGTCTAAACCAGTGAAGTTTACTTGTGCTCGACTGAATCTATCATGCCATCCTTGGCGTGTTATTAGAGGATTAAACCTTGGAATGCGGTTAATAGCATTCAAAAATCTAATTTGTATTTAGACAGGATTTGATAGACTAATTTATTTTTTCTCAACCAACTGAAAAAAAAATTCGACACAAAACTGTACTTGTATTCACAGAATTCCATACTAAATTTGATATATTTGTCCTTGCGTTTTTGAATTATCATATTTACATGCTTCTGAAAGAACAGACCGAGAAACAATCAACCCACGGTTGGATTTGATTCTAAATTTGACATGTATTCACTCTATAGATGTTAAATCTTTGTGCCGAATTTTATCTATCTAGCGCTCTTTGTTTTGTAGTTACCATGTTAATTTATATCCGAACAGCTGGACAGACAGATTTCCTTTCAGCGGATTTTACTTAACATTTGATAGAAATCTGCGCATTTGGTACAATGACCGTATACCAAATTTCATCCATTTAGATCAAAGCGTTTTACGGTTATCTTTGTCAAAGACAGACGGACATTTTCCCCAAAAAATTTTTTTTGAACTCTGTGAGGTCTAAAATGTGCAGCTCATCAAAATCTCGAGTTCAAATTTTTTGACGATTGCTATACTTTCTGAATACTATGTGTATAAGAAAGTAAAAAAAAAAAAAAAAAAAAAAAACCTTGAATGTTAGGACCATTTTAACAAATCTGAGTGTTGTTTGAATCCTGGTTTGCAGAGAAGTTTAGCGCCCTATGAAAACCATAACTAGGAACTGGAAAGTTTTTAATATAAAGTCACTAAAGAGTGAAATTTTATGAGCTACGATATTAGTTACCAAATACAATGTAAGTAATTTCCACTACATGCATAGCTTAGAAGATTTTAATTTATTGTTCTCTGTAGAAATATTTCTTCAATAAATAAATATATTTTATACTGATAAACAAAAACAAAAAATATCTATGACACTGTGGTTACATGCACTAATCATAGCTTTACTTTAAACATACTTCAAATTATAATGAAATAATTTATTTTATTCGTAGTTAAAATAGAATTATATTAAATTTTCAGGTAATAGCCCAATCCACAAGTTTAT
>JAPMOR010008638.1:8574-25234 GCA_026543865.1 Argiope aurantia
TCTGTCCCTTTAAATCGGTACTTCCGGTTATTTAAATGTCCACTTCCGGTTTACCGATCATTACGAAAATATTAATACCTTGACTTCTAATTAACGTAGGGGCAAAAGTAAACCTGTTTTGGACAGCGTAAAAACTGGTCTATCCAATAATAGTATTTTTAAAAATGTCATTTTTTGTGAAAAGTGATCTTTTCAACGTGTTAGGATACCTTAAATAAATTTTACTTCAGAACTTAAGAGATTCTCTTATGTCAATACACCATCTAATCTCTTCAAGTCAGATTGCAGTGCACGAAATGTATTCAAGACATATGTCGATGCTGCTGAACAGTGAAAGGAAAATGAAAGAGTGAAGGGAAAGAAACAGTGAAAGGAATTAAATATGTGGAATATATTATAAGTGTTAAATAAGAAAAAATTCCTTGAAACTTTGATAAACTAATCCTATTTAATAATTACTTTACACTAGCTTATCTGATGATTCCAATCAGAGATATATTTCTGTGTTATCCTTATCATACCATTATGTATAACCAATCCAGTATTATTTTAGAGTATGAATAGCAAAAATCCCTTTATAGAGTCAGGTGATAGATGAAAAGGCTTATGATATATTTATCAAAAGTGATAAAGGTTTCTAGCAGCTAAAGGCAAGTCCCTTAAATCAATTACAGATAAGTGAAATATTACTTTAAAAAAATAAAAGGGATTGAAACGATATTGGTTCCACAAATATCGCATTATGTGGAATTCTCTAATGCATTTACATGTTTGTGCTTTATATGAAACAAGCCGCCTTTGGCGACCAGCCGGTTCGCCAGTATTAAAGCTCACTACAATTTTCAATTAAATATTTTAAGTAACTGGTCTCTTAATAGATTCTCAAACAAAACATTTTTAATCTTCAAATTTTGATAGTCATACCAAACTTATACTGTTGTTTAGATCGTTTCTTTCAATTTACTATATATATTTTGCTAATTTGTTGTCATTTCCGTTAAAACTTCAACTTTAATTTAAAGTGGAAATGATGAAATTGCAACTAATATAAAGATGTTTTTAAATAAAACCAAGCGTTTTATTTTATTTATCATCTTTATTGTTATTTATTTATTATTATTATTATTGAATATGAGTATTGCAAACAGAATCGCTCGGTATTTAAGTCTTATGTGAACTACAAAATATTTTTCATAATTTATGTAATATATCAAAGAATAATTCAACAAAAATTTCTCAGATTTAGCATAAAATTCAGTTTTTAGTTTTGCTTTCAAAAGGATTGAAATGAAATCAATAATAATATTTTGTTCCGGCCTATTAATATATTTCAAAAATTATGAAGTCTAAATTTAATGCAGTAAGGTATCATATTCTGAGAAATATTCTGGACACACCAGATTTTAAATAAATGAATGAATGTTTCTGTTTTCCACGATCAACTAAGACTTATTTATGAAGCTTTGAATGTTAAAAATTTAGAAAAACTCAACATTTTCATAATCTTAGTCCAATTAATCTTGAGAAACCTGCGCGCTGATTGGCGTATTTTCTTTGAAACGATCGATGGAAAATCTAAAATTATAATTTTTTTATTGAATAGTGATATTCAAATTTTCATAAATCAGTCAGTTTAAATGATTGATTTAGTTGATTGGAAATTAACTGTTTTTATTTAAAATATTAGTGTTTCAAGAACATTTTGTTATTCGTAATTTCCACAGCAGAAGATTAATGTAAAATCAAAAATTCGTTATTTATTAGAGCATTTATTAAATCAAGTTACATAAGATATAATCATTTTCCATTTGGACCATTTTAGCAGATCTGTGACTTACTAAAGGTTTACAAATCAGCTATGTAGCCCAGATTTGAATAGATATCCTTTTCATATTAAACAAAACTTGCCTTAAAATATAACCGATTTATTGGATTAATAATATAGAGAGCGTAAAAGATCATAAAATAATTTTTCTTGGATTTCTTTTGTAGAAAAAATAATATTTCATATATGTTTCCTTTAGTAAAGACACGTGCCGAAAATTATATTTTTGCATATTTTATTTCTGAAAAGATTTAATTTATTTTTAGTTCGAGCTTTAATCAATGTGATGGCAACACTTTGAAAAAAGCTATTTTTTTTCCCATGAATACGAAACGTGCTCAAGCAGCTTAATTTTTTTTGTGGTTTTTTTTATTTAAATTTTATTTTATTTGTAAAAAATTGTTGAAAAATATATTTAAAATATTTATTTAAAAATTCATGAAAAATAGAAATTTAATTTTAAGTTTAAAACATTGGTATCATTTAAAAGATAAATTTTTGATCTTTAACTTCATGTAAAAATCTTTTTTGTGCGGTAATATTTTCGGAAGTTATAGCAGAAACACGCCAAAAGTTCGCTTAATTTTTAAATAAATAAAATTCTATTTAAAAATTCGAAATTTGTTTCACTTCCTACAGACACGTGCCGAAAATTATATTTTTGCAGATTTCATTTCCAAAAAGATTTAATTTATTTTTAGTTGGAGCTTTAATCAATGTGATGGCAACACTTTGAGAAAAGCTAATAATTTCCCATGAATGCGAAACGTGCTTAATTTTAATTTTTTACGAAAAAAATATTGAAAAACATAGTTAAAATATTTATTTAAAACTTCATTAAAAATAGAAATTTAATTTTAAGATTAAAACATTAGTATCATTTAAAAGATAAATGTTTGATCTTTAACTTCATGTAAAAATCTTTTTTGTGCGGTAATATTTTTACGGAAGTTATAGCAGAAACAGGTCAAAATTTCGATTAATTTTTAAATAAATAAAATTCTAGTTAAAAATTCGAAAAATAACCCCCAGGTGCACATTCCCGGCCTCCAAGGTATACACGTGCCAAATTTGGTAGCTGTAGGTTAAATGGTCTGTCCTGTAGAGCGCCAACACACACACACACACACACACACACACACACACACACACACACACACACACACACATTGAACTTTATTATAAGTATAGATAGATTTAATTTATTTAATAATGACAGTTTTGTTTGATAAAGAATTTAGTATTTTTTACGTTTATTGATTTTGAGTTCTGAGTTTAATATTTGATTATCAAAAATGGTATTTTAAAAATAATAGTTTGATTGAGCTCACAGCTGCACTCAAGTAATTTTAGCAGCAAGAAAATGAAAATAATTTTGTGCAATAACAATCGGAATGCATTCATGAACTGATTTAAGTCCAAGGTATTGCTTACATGTTTTTTTTTATTGTAAGATCCTGCATTTAGAATTTCTGGAGATGCTTTACTCACTCAGAAAAATGTGAGTAGACTGAATTAATCCTAACTTTTCTACAAAAACCTTGAATGTATTGAGAATCATTAGAAATTTAATACTTTATGAACCACAAAAATTAATTTTGAATGCACCAGGTAAATGGATATGAAACTTCGTTACACCTTTAGGCAATGAAGATGCGCTAATAAGTCAAAAATAAATAAATTCAAGACTCCATTGAGAAAAAAAATTGTTATTGAATATAGAGTTATATTGACCTGCGATAAACTTCATCATAGCTGTTTGGAAGCTATTCTAGACTTCTTCGTTCGCAGCATCAAGTTTAAATTTTCGTCTCGGTTTTGTTAATACATTTAAGATTATAGTGTTAAATGATTCTGTTAAGATTTCTCTTTATACATTTATATTATACTCAACATTAATATTAAATTAGTTAATCAATGAAATTTATATGTTTTAGTAAGTGAAAAATTATACAAGAAAACTTTCCATTATCTTGTTTCTATTTTAACATTCAATTATTTTTATAATGATAGAGATTCTTAATATTTCTAAAAACTCTAGTAATCCATTTTATTACACCATTTGGGTTTTTTTGTATTTTGTAGAGTCTGAAATAGGCTTTTATTAAAAAAAAAGACAAATTACTTTTACAAAATCATATAATGATAATTTTATTATGTTTAGATTTAGGTTATTTCTTAACAAATAATTTAATTTTTATCAACTCACAGACTGCCCTTTAATTTATAATACGAATTTTATTCATAGAAGGATTTTGCTGTTTCAATAATAGTGTGTTTTGTCTTTCGTATCTCACTGGACACACATACACATACGTCATTCATACATGGCCTGTTATTCAAGAGAAGCAAATATATCAAAATAGAGTTTTAATTTTATGTACCATCAGGAAACGAGCCAGGACTTTTTTTATAAAAAGATTTAATAGGCGACTCTAGGGAGTTCTAAACATCGAAACAATTTTTTTCAAACAATTAAAGCAAATAATCGAGAAAAAACAATATAAATAACGCCAAATAGTATTTCCGACAGCATTTTATTTTTGCTTATCTTTTCGCTCTAGAAAACTAAAGAATATATCAAAATAACAATAACAAACAATCTCACTATACTGAGAAAAATATAAATGGAAAATATTTATCCTGTTGACTTTGTTTACCACAGATATTTATGAATGAAATAAATACTTTTTTTATCTGGAGTTATATGCTCAGAAATGTTTTGTGTTGTATAGATTTTACTTTATTACATAAATTTGTAAACAGTGACTTTTATTTACACAGAATGTAGCTTTTTTATTATGATTAATTTTGATATTAAACATGATATTTTCTGTGAAAAGATTGTTTAAATAAGAAAAGAAAAAGAAGTTGGGACGGTGAAAATAAAAGGACATATTCAGAAACATTTAAAATAATTTATATCAAAAATAACCATGAAGTGGATGAGAACTTCCTGACAAATTAAATTCTTTCCATTTTTAAAGAATATGAAATTAAACAGAATTAGTCTTAAAAAAAGATCTTTATTTAAAAAAATATAGAGAGAGAATCTTTTAACTGTAAATTTGATTTTGAAAAATTATCTATATTTTCAAATAAATAGGAAAATATGTCTGCCAATTCCAACCACTCTCTTGATTTCGTTAATTTTTATATATGAAAAATCATGATCCCTTGATAAATTGTCAATATTTGACTGATTGTTTACTCTTTATTTTCGAAAAAACTCTCGAAAACGCTACTTCACATTACATTTCACTAATATCAATTACTGTACAATTTAGTCATTTTTTGTAATTTCTTTTGAAATTTAACAATGTTTAGACGTTTCATCAATTGATACGTATAAAAAATGCGAAAATTCTTTGTAATCATAGGTACCATTAACTTGTATCAATTTTTTACAATAGAAATTAATTTTCTACTTAATTTAAATTTTAAAATAACTAATGTAATGAGTAAGCAATGCTAGAAGTCAGAAATCCTATCTACTAATAGCTTATTTATCTTTAAATACCTAACATTAATAGTGATAAAAGGTTGTTGATAGCAGAAATAAAATATAGGAAAATATTGCAGTTAGTATAAAATGGTTGGCATATTTGACATTATTTTATTTTTTATTTTAAATTTTAAGTAAAAAACTTCTGTCATTTTAAAATGATAAATTCTTTTTCAGTGATATGTTTTCTTTATAATAGTTGAGAAAAAGGAACATTGACAAAAGAAATAATAGATAGAATTATAACTATTTATCAAAATAAAAGAATTAACCTTTTATTCATCTTTTTTTTTAAAAATAAAAACCACTAAATACAAAAAAAAAAGTCTCAAATCAAGCTTTCTGGTGTTACTTATTTGACAACAACAGAGAAGATGAGATTACCCAGTGTTGGTAAATATAATGGCTTGCAGGAAAATCTATTTTTTTTTATAAAGTAAAACAGCAAGTTCCTCATTAGTTAAAGAAAACTATAGCCTTTTTTTTTTTTTTTTTTTTTTTTTTTTTTTTTTGCAGAATCTCCCCACACGCTTGTTTCATTTCTCCAGACATTCCTTCAAAATGTAACCTCTTTTAAGTTTAATCACCTTATGAAGGACAACAGAGTTAGGTTCTAATTCGAGGAAGAATTTTTTAATTAAGTTCCGTAAAGTAATTTACAGGAAAGTTTCATTCTGAAGCTCCATGTCATATCCTCTTGGTCAGAAAGAAACAGTTGAGGAGAGAGCTTCTTATCTAACAACTAATTTCTATCTGCAAGTTCTTTCTTTTCCTTTATTCCTTTCTTTTTTTTACAATATTGGAGTTGTTCTAAAGAAAGAAATTTCAAATTTTTATCTTGAATAAAATTAATTGAAATCGATAAATTCGTTTTAGCTTAAAAACAAAACAAAACTGTGATATTAAAATAAACAGAATTGCAAATAAAAATGTTACTTTTAAGATAAAAGACGAGAAGTAATTACCATTTTAATTGTTTGATTCAAAATGCGGGTGGATCCTAGCACAGCCCACCTCTTGGCGTCTTTTTGAATTCTTGCCAAACGAGTGGCGATAACGTCGCCAATGTAGCAACCTAGACGTTTTTTTTTAATTTTATTTTTTATTATATTTATTTTATTTTTATTTATTTCTTATTTTATTTTATTATTCTTTCTTTCTTTTTTTTAATAATCAACCTTTATTTAAATTTTATTTTTTATTATAGTTATTTTATTTTATTATTTTTTTATTTTATAATTATTTATTTATTTATTATATTTATTTTTTATTATATATATTTTTTTATTATATTTATTATTATTTCTGGCCTTTAAGTATCGCTTTTTAATTGAAAAATAATAACAAATATTCAATTAGTAGTCAACTTGGCGAGATTTCAAAGAAGTCGCCAAGAGGTGGGCCCATCTAGGATTTTACCCAAAATGCAACGCATTCCCAAAATGTATAAGTTTTTATAACTGTTAGTTCCCCATTAATAGTTATTACCTTGCAATATCTTCCCGAAGTTGAGCAATATTCTGAATGCCCTTCAAAATTCTGATGTCATGACAATGATGTTAAAAATCTTTTGCTAAAAAGGAGGGTAGTAAAATTAATACGCATCAAACTTTATCCCTGAAATTAATAAAACGAAAAAGTAGAATCTTGAATCATGTCTGTTTTCTTATGATTCTGGTTTTGATTAATTAATATAGTACATTTACAGTATTTACAGTACTAAATACTTTTTCAGGTACAATTATTTCACTTTCCAAAAACAATTTCTTATGAATGTTGATTTAATCGTTATATCTACTGCTATTCAGTAAATAACAGCCTTTTTTTGAGAATGATTTATTTCACACGTTAAGTGATTTAAAACATATAAAAGTATTACTTATTAATTATATAATTGGCCAATGTAAGGTTAGCTAAGTGTCTCTTCTTAAAGAACATTGTGATTGGTGATAATTATTAGAACTTTAAACAAAAGGCCTTCGGTTACATATTCAAGCGATGTCAGAAAGTAATTAGAGGCACTTCAAATGCTATGGAAGATGTTCGCATTGCTGTAACAACTTGTGATTTATTGTGATGGAATTGTTGTGAAAAGATGTCATCACAAATATGATATCCTGAAATAGGACTCTAAAAAATGTTTGATTTTATCTCAATGGATCTTGTTGTGCTAATATATTAAAAATAACACTTTTAGCTTAAGATCAGCTACAATTACAAGTTGATATCATCTGCTTAGAAGAATGAGTCCAAATGTTATCTCCGCCTAAGATGAATTTATAATTCCAAGATTCGGTTTCATCTACAGCGACTCTGCAGTAATAATCAATAATCCATGTAATTCTGATCACAGGTAAAAAAGGTTTATTCTGGTCAAATTTTTTTCAGGCATAAAGACCATTCGAATTGTCCTTGTAATTATAATAATCTATTCTGGATAAAGAACATAATGATTCCACATACATTCTTTAAATTGCTTGCTGAGCTTTTCATACCGGATATCTTCTCAATGGTTCTTTTCAGGACTCGAAATACTGACCTGGAAGTAATGCGGCATTCACACGAGGCCAACTATTGCGCGCAATAGAAAGCCACATCTACCTCAGGAAGATCATATGCTCCCAATTGAACAATAGCATATAGATACCCCAATGAGACAACTTTTTGACATCCTCCCATTCGGGTCATGTGATATTCCTGATCACATGACCCATATGGTATAATATGATGCTACATTTTGAGGTAGGCGTGGCTTTTTATTGCATGTAATAGTTGGGCTCGTGTGAACATTACATAAGAGAAGCTTTCTTCAAGGGTATTGTTATTATTGACTAACAAAATTTAAGGATGAAATTTATTTTGTGTCTCATTAAATCTCATTAAAATTTAACAGAAATAGTTATATTTTAAATGTTCACTAGGCAAGTGGAGTGAAAATGAAATCTTACGCCATAATTGTTTAGATTTTCTTTCTTAGTTTGATTTGATTCATACTTTTAAAACAGAATTTCGTCGCTGCGTATTTTCCCCCTGCTTTTTCGAAAGAAGTATATTATTTAAATATTTTCTGATATTAAACAAGAATTAGCAATATTTATTGATAAAGGAATAACAATTAATTAAATTTTTTATCCTAACTGTGGTGCTATATAATAATAAGTTTAAGAAAAAATTAATTTGAAGCTTTCTATAATATTTGTAAATATAAATCGTAAATGACAAAAAATAAATAAATAAATATATATTTTTTTGCACTTTAATAAAAGATGGTTTATGAAAACTATTTCTTTAGATACATTCATAAAATATTTTATATATTCAGCGAAAGAATTATAGGTAGAATAATAACTGTTTTGAATTAATTTTTCCTGAAAACTTTTGAATTAAATGTATAGGAAAAATCTATGATTTAATCTTTCAATTCTGAATTTATTTGATATGAGCACATTTTAACAATGTAATTATTGATCTTTAACCAAGGTTATCTTATTTTTTTTAAATTAGAAAGTAACCGATATCTTTTCATGATTGATATATTTTCATGACCGATATCTCTTCAAATGATGAAAGATATCGACAAACCTTCTACAGTTCCATTTACAAATCTTCAGGGTAGATATGAAGTATAATTAAAGTCGCAATTGAAATCAAATTACAGTAATACATGACAGAAATTATAGTAATTTAAATTAATACTTGCCATTTCAAAAGGAAAAGGTAATGTAAGCATATTACTAACTCAAAATTCGCTATTTTATATGTTAATTGAGTATTTCCTAATCCTGTTTCTTAGAATGAATTTGTCTTTTAAGGAAATACATTTACTTATATCATAACAATTTGAAAAGGAATGCGCTAAAAATTAAAAAAAAAAATCTTTTTATTTGAATTCAAAGAAAATGAAATTGAAATTTTTTTTTAAAAATCTTTAATGATCGTCTTTTAAGAATATTTCCTGCAATTAAGTTTTCAGAAATTAAATGTACGAAGTAGCATAGAATCTTGATTCATTTTGTACCATATCTTCCGTTGCCGGTAATATTTTTAAATATAATTTATAATTGAAGCATTCTGCTGCGGTCATCGATTTAGTGGTAACATGGAAATTTCACGATTGGCTAAGTGTGCACTTAAGGTGAAGAAAAAATATTGCCTATTTTCGTAAAATATTCTTTAATATTTTACGCCGCAATAATTATTGTATTTAATTTGCCTATTTTTCCGCTAGTAACAGAGTGAGCTCACTAAAAGTGTGGTCGAATCCACTTAAGTTTTATAAAATTATACGTCAGATGAAAAATAACACAAAAATTAAAAGTAAAATTTTCACAAAATTTCAAATTGATTGTCTTTAGTGTTTTGAATTTATCATTTTCAGAAGTATGATTAAACATATTGTAATGATTTGATCTTGACCGATCAAATAAGAGAGTAGCATTAAAGACAATTCCTTTATTTACAGCCTTATATGTACACAAGAACCACTTATTCTCCTCTAGGTTAATATGATTGATAAAATTTACACAATAGTTAATAGTTAATCATGGATAGTTCCTAGATCAATTCGGTGAAATAACGCCACAAGAAAGACTAACGGGCTGTTAGCTTACCCGACTACTCCAGTGGCAGCTCTAGGAATCCACCGATCTTCAGTGGGTGGATCTTAACTCAGAAGCCCGAATCACATGAAACTTCTCTGCCTTCCTTTAAAAACGGCTCTGATTTTTCTTCAAAAAATCTCGCATTTTATTTTCTGTTAAATCTCCGCTTCTCGTTTTTACATTGGTACCCTTGACCTCCTTGACACCCAAAAGCAGTTCAGCAATCCTTCCTCAATGGTCTCCAGTCGATCCTGGGAATGTCCGTTAATGATCCATCCTTGTAGCTGACCCTTCCCGAATACATGTTGATTATAGTCCCTTCATAATGAAAAAGAAGTTTAACATCCGAATGGTTTGACACTCTTCCCCCTTGAAGATGCTATTTATTTCCCTGAAACGACGAAAAACGCACGTATAGTTCTTTTTCTGTACACAGCTAATGATCAAACGCAATGACCCTACTGGGGAAGAGGATCTCCTATCTGGTAGTCTGGAGGCACTTTACAATATTGGGGTGTTAGTAGGTGGAGACACATCTGGCTAGAAATGCGTTTCAGGTGTGGGAAACGTGGAACGTTACAATATAAAAGAAATATAGTTTTTAATATAATTTTGATATGAGATGTAAAGCATTAATTTGCCTGAAATATCCTTTTATGATTCATAATATTTATCTCATAAAATATTGTTTATCAGTTTTTATCAATTTATATTACTGATAATTCTTATAATGATTATTACTCATAATTCATCGAATTGAACGATATAATATTTCAAAGGTTCCCTGATGAAATGAAATTAAATAAAAATTGTAATTCAATTCAATAACGATTATTTTATTAATTGTCCAAAGTAAGATATAGATCGAAAGAGCAATTCACTGCATTAACTTCTTCCAGACACCGTAAAAAAATCCTAGAAACTAGTAAATATGTGAAAAGAATCTCTTCAGAGCCTCCTAAATGGAATTCTTTTCCCACAAGACAAAAGACATAAATTTCGAAATGAAAAGCTATATCTTCGGAGTCCCATAGCTTTCACTGATTCACGACTTTTCTTTGAATTATAAATTCTTGTCCGCAATAAAATATATATTTTTTAAGGTTCATGCAGTTCAAATTATCTGTAAAATATTGATTTTTCCCCATGCATATTTCAAGATAAGTATATTATCCGCTACTGATATGAGATATTTTTGATTAACTTTTTTAAAATTTCAATTATAATAAAAAAACAAAATAAAAGTTTTATTGTAAAAGATAATTATTTTTCTAGGCGATTGCTATTGTTGATTCGAAGTCTATTTAATAATTAGGTAGCAAAATTCAACGAAACATTTGCAGTTTTTTCATTAAATTACGATAAAAATACATTTCATGTCATATTTAGAGGATATTTTTTTGTCAAATATTTTCAATAATGAAAATAAAAAATGGACATTTTATTCCCTAATCTTATAATATTCTTAAAGAGAATTTTCTTTAAGACTTTTTCTTTAAAGTTCATGCAGTTCATTTATCTGTAGAATTTTGATCCCTCAGGCATACTTCAAGATTCAAGATATTATCCTCTGCTGATATGAGATCTTTGATTTAGCTTTTTTTTGACTTCGGTTATAACAATAAGCAATAGTTTGATTGTAAAAGATAATTCTTTTTTTAGTTAATTGCTATTGTTGATTTGAGATTAATTTAATAAGGTAGCAAAATTCAACAAAACATATGAATTTTTACTTATTAAATTTCGATAAAAATATTTCACATAATATTTAGAGGACATTTTCTGTCAAATATTTTCAATAATGGAAAAAAAAACCCCTGGACATTCTATTCCTTAATCTTATAATATTCTTAAAGTAACTTTTCTGTATAAGAATTAAGAATATAATAAAAAGAAATGTAAAATTACTTGAAAAATTTATCAGTTAAAAAATTAATTGGAATTGAGGTCTTCTGGGAATCTTATATTAATTGCTATAATTTTAGAAAGTGTTTATTGACAAAAACAATTAGTATGTAACTGTATAACACCAGCGCTTATAAATTGTACTTTACTAATTAAAGTAACTAAAAATATTCAATTAATTTAACTTTTTAATTAAACATTAATTGGCCGAAAAGAAATAAATAATTAAATATGAAATTACGTTATGAAAATTAAAGAATTTCAAAATTAATTGCTGCTAAATAATACTGAAATTTGGTTTGAAAAAAATTATAATCCCTAAAACATTTTCATTTGAAAAGTCTCGCTTCTTTGGGATTTTGATTTCCAAGAATTAATTATTCAGCATTTTTCTCCATGAACATCATGAACGGGTTTTAATTTTCAATTCATTGTTCTCTTCAAAATCTTAACTCACAGTATAGAAAAATTGTTTAAACAGAATTAGGTGTTCGAAGCATTAAACTTTATTTCGAATAAAGTCTAAATGGATTCTGAAGTAAAAATAATGAGTTTTTCAGTTTTATAATGGTTTAAGTCATCATTAATTTTGAAAAATGTGAAGTTTTCTTATATAATTATCAAGGGAAATAGGAAATTTGAAAATTAGTCAATAGTTTAAAGAAAAAAACCTTTTATAAGTAGCTCTTAAAAATTAAAAATAAAAAAACTGTATTCATAATTCTTGTCAAAAACTGATTAAACTTTTTCAACAAAAGAAAGAAAAACATAAATGCGAAATATAATTTTTCTAACATTTGACAATATCTTAGATACTGAATTTTTAGATGGTATTAATTTTATGTCTTTTGGACTTCTATGGACTTCAAATATTTGGAGTAAAGTTTTAGTAGGATAATGATGATTAATTGATCATTTTTAAATTACAAACTTTTAGAGGATGTAACTGAATAATTAATAATGCACTCTTATCTTTTTTATTGGATACAGATTAATGTCATATAGAATTCATTATTTTATAGAGAATATAGTAATATAAACTGACTTCAAAAGATAGCTGATTATTAATTAAGGGAATATTTATATAGATAAGCAGTAGAAAAGAATAATTAATGGCAGTTTTTTTTACATATTGTTTGACTCAAAAGTTTCCAATCTATAATATTATAACATGAAAATAAGGAAAGATATTAGCGCTTAAAAATTTTAATAGTTAAATAACAACTTTTATAATTTTATTTTTCGTAGGAATTAATGAATTTATTTTATCATGGAAAGGAAACAGAATTGATAAAAAATAAATGAAATGTTGGTTTATTTTATAATTTGGCCACAAGGGAATATATACAGTCTTAATTCCAGGTTTTTGCTATTAATTACAAACTTATGGAATCAGTGATTAATTGAAGGAAATAATTTCCCTTTTATCAACAAGCAACAAATATTTCCCTTCATCCACTACATCGATATTAATAACTAATAAGAAAATTCAGTTCTTTATACCACAGAAAAATAAACACGAGAAATGTGCAAGAAAAACTTATAATAAGAGGAAAAATTAGAAGTGGAGTATATATTTTAGAATTGAATATTAGCTTTTAATGGTCCGGATTTTCATATATTTATATTTTCAAAGATTTGAAGTGCTGTTATTAAAATATTGGTTAATTTTGTGTTTTTATTTATTTCAAATAATATATATATAATAATTTTGCATTGATACAAAATTAAAACGACAGAATTGTTGTTTTTACATCGTCGTTTTACCCTATTTGTAAGTATTTTGAAATAGAGGACAATTTTTCCTGCATGCATGTATTTTATCTTTAAATATTTCGATGAATTTCGCATGAAACTTTCCTAAATTTACAGTTTTTAAAATTGTTTTTAAAAAAAAGAAAAAATAGAGAAAAAAATAATTTTTTTTCTTAAGAAAAAGACAATTAAGAGGAATCGACTCTTTGCGGAATCGTTTTTAAATCGGATTTTTACCTTATTTGCAACTATTTTGAAATAGAGGGCAATTTTTATCCTTGTATGGAATTTATTTATTTATTTTTCAATGAATTTCGCATTAAATATTTCTAGATTTCTGACTTTTAAATTTGATTAAAAAATTAAAGTGAAGAAAATAATTTATTTTCTTAAAAAAATAGACAATTGAAAGGAATTTACACTTATTTCATAAGTTATTTGAAAATATAGATTTTACAAAAGTGATACAAATTCTCCATTATTAGAGATTTCCAGTGCTTAAATTCTCCTAAAAATTTGATATATAAGGAGAAGGCATTTATATGCACGCATGCATAAATACACACAAACAAACAGCTATTTTATTTGTTGTAAAAATTTATCTAACGTAGTTATTTACCAAAACCAACTATTTATTAAATAGTAACTTTATAGGTTCACAACCTAGAAAAAAAATCAGAAATATAATTTTCAAATTATCTTGTGCCCTTTTACGACCGATTTCAGGTTGACTATGAATTCATTTTTCCACTGTTGCCACTCCAATTCAATTGTATGAAAAACTGGGAAATTTATTTTTAGAAAGTAATTCAGGATGCTTCCGAATTTGTAGCGAAACACGTATTATAATTTTTTTTTGTAAAACTTGAAGCTTGTAATTGAAATTCGATAATCCAAAATCGGAATAAGGAAAATGTTGAATTTTTTCTTATGTTTGGCCTGTAGCCCATTTATCAAAGTTTCGACTTTCTTATTAAATTTTTAAATCTTATATTTTCGGAGTTCAGAAGAAATGAAAATAGTTGAAAGGAATTCGAAATGCTCAGAATTTATGCAATACTCTTTTTGAGAATTCAATTATCATAAAGATTATTTTCTTGGAGTTTAGATTTTGGAATCGAAAATAAATAATTCCTTGAATAAAAAAAAATCAAATCAAATAATTTAGCTACAAATTTGCAAAAATGTTTAGATAAAAATTTAAAACGAAATAAGTGAAGCATCAGAAGGGAAAAAGAAATCAATTTTATTCCTAAAAAAGTTGCTGAAAAAGAACACGAAAATTGCAATCAAAATTAATCTAATATTTTTTCAGTTACATTCTTAAAATTTTATATGCTACATTTTGCAATTTTATTAAAAAAAACTTTTGCCATTTTTTGTATCAATAAAAAGATATTTTTAAAATAGTATTTAGTTGAATTTTTGTAACCAATTTGAAAGATCAAAGATAGTTAATTATTATGTTAACTGCAGGTTTTTTAAAAACTTTATTTCCCTAACATTCTTTGGAAAAATTTTTTTTGGATGGAAAGGGAAATAAAAATAATGGTAAGAAGTTTCACTTTCTAACAATAAATTTAAAAAAAAGAATTAATTTTTAAAAATCAGTTTTATCAGTACAATTAAAAATAGATATTTACTTGAAATATTTTTACTCTTAAGTCTTTAATCCAGAATGCTTTAATCTAAATATAATAGATTATTAGGTTCAAATTTCTTTCACAAATTTATTAACAATTGACACCAAAGTGTAGAATCGATATTTATTCCAATTAGTCAGTTAACCAATAAATAAGTTTTGTAAATATTAATTCAGTAGTTTATGATATTGTTTATCATAAATTTCCAGCAAGTACTCAAAATTTGAAAAATACTAACAGATTAAGAAGTGAATGAAAAATTAATTACAAAATTCCAGTTCTATAAACTTGAAGAAAATTAAGATAAATATGGTTAAAATAAATGTCTCATAAATAACTATGTTTTGTTTTGTCCATGGCATAAAAGAAGCACATTTTTGGACTGCTGCAGACGTAATAAATTCTTTTGCACTGACTTTTTTTAAACATCATTTATCACTCTAAACATGAAAGCAAATAAATATAGAAGCCAAAAACATCGTTTTCTTCTGCTACTTGAATGTAGTTCTAAATTAGGAAAAAGAATGAATTCGAAAACAACGGCCTCAAGAGTCCAATTGATTCCAACAATTCATGACCTTTCATTAAACTATTTATACTCTCTTTCACATTAAATTTTTTTTCTTTCAGATATGGAAGTCATTCAGATTGTCTAGAGAAGAATTGACCTTAAACGAATAGTCTATTGGTTATCTCGCATTCTTCTAATTATTTGTTGAGCTGGTTGAAACGGTATTTTCTCTTTAAATTTGTTTGTTGTAGCGGTACATTTACTTAACTGAAATAAAGAATAGCGTGATTTTCAGGAAAAAAGCGGGTCGTTTCTAGGTGATTGTTATTTTCGAATTAAATGCCAATTAATAAGATAAATATTTAGAAGATTTACTGTGAGTTCATACCTTACATTTCAGCTGATGTTGCAAAAATTAATTAAGGGAAGAAATATTCAAACTGCCTTTTCCCGCCGTACGATTGCAATGTTCGTGGAATTGTGCATAACTGTGCATGCATTTAATTGGGTATCTTCATGTACACAATTACTGATAGAATGAAAATTATTATAATTGCATATACTTTTTCTCAATGTTCCCGAAATCAAAATTCAGGAGGATAACATTATAAGTTATTAAATTTTCCTTTTAGTAATGGTATCATATGGCTCATATATATTTATAAATTAAAAATGTGAATAATTTTCTTTTACAGAATTTTATCTCTTTTAAAACTAAAATTTACTATTTGGTTTTTAAAAACTCATTTCATTAAAAATATTTCGACAATTTTCAATTAATTTAGCTCCTTCTATTACATTTATGAATCAACAACAAAAAAAGAATGACATACATTGAAAGTTGAAATTTAAAGACGGCAATTGAACTTTAATCCTTGTCATTGAAAGAAGATAAGGAAATAATATTTATACAAA
>JAPMOR010008638.1:30234-40485 GCA_026543865.1 Argiope aurantia
CCAGAGGAACATTAGAGTCGAAATTCTTTGCCACAGGACAAAGAACTTCAATTAGGAAAGAAGAAGCCTTGAGACGAATCACTTCTGGTATCTCGTCGTCGTTGTTAACTTACGACTTTTCTTCGAGTCATATATTCTAGCCTTCAGATCAAACCTTTCTTCTTTTCAGACATATAATTCTAATAGTCTATAGGATTTTCAAGCTTCTTTTGACAGCTTTATCGTTTTTAAGCTTAATCGTTGACAGTGAACATAATGATTCCTTATGGATTCTTCAGGTTAATTGCTTATAGAGCCCTATAAAGTCAAATTTTCACATTCATATGTTTTAAATCAAAAAGAATTTTTCAAAACATAATTAACATTGTGATTTTAATATAGGTAATTTCTACATGTAATTTCTATCGTTAGATTTGAATTTTCTAATGAGGAACAGAATTTAATAAGGAAGTTCACTGTTTAGTTGTCGTTTTTATCTCATCACATTTTCATTAAAAATATTCATGAAAGTAATATTTTGATCATTTTCATAATGGTGCTAAAGATGAAGACTTAAAAGCGTCAATGACGTTTTAAATAAGAGATTAAAAAATTTAGGCTAAATTGGAAATCATTGCAATAAGTTTTATAATTTCCAAATTACTAAGATCATGGTATTGTGATAGCAGTTATTATCAGCTAATCGTTAATTATTCATTATCATTTTTTATATAACGAATACTCTTCTTTCATGTCGAAGCTCATTAACACTATCCCGTTCAATAATTTAATTTAAAGAGCTCTGCGAAGTTTGCAATTAATTTGATTTTCTCAATTAAACTTATCAAAGAGTAGAAAATAAAATCACTAATTATGCAATGAATTAAATAAGAAGGCTTAAAACATTTCAAAATCAGACGTTGTTATCGTTCAAGACTGGAATTTAGATACATGACAAACATAAAAGTGCAAACTCATTGCACCCAAAAAATTAAAAATTAATAATAATCATAACTCATTGATTTTCTTTAACAATGAAAGAAACGCATGTGATTAAATAATTGTAGAAAATAGGAAAACTGTTAGCATTTTTTTAGAAACAATGAAAAATATTTCTTAAAAATTATTAAATTTCAGGAAAAAATTTGCATTACTATTAAAATTATATATTAAAAAATTTGATGTTTTAAATTTTAAGATGGCGTGAAGATGCTTTTTGAAGCCAATAATTTTGCTTAATTTTTTATAAATTATATTTCTAATAAGCATTTTTTAAAAATTATCTGATGCTCCCATATTTTGTGATAAATAAGTTTACTCTTAATTCAATAATCTATGTAAAGTGTCAAAATGTATTTATTAGCACTAAACCTACCGGCATTTCACCGATACATTGGAATTGCCATTGGAAGCGGGTCAAATGACCCGCTCGTGGTAGCTTTAGTGTTAAATCTTAGTATTTGGAAGACTAAAATTCAATTGACAGTTTTTTGTAAAATCCTAAATAAATTCCTATCTTATGGCTCGTTTAGAGTTATAAGCGGAATCTAATTGAATTGCAGAAGCAGAATCGAACATGAGGAAAATGCGTAGATGTCCGAAACCCTAACCACTATTTCATTTCTGACACGCTTATGCATGTCACGTATTTCAATGTTAATATTTAGTTATGAAAAAGTTTTTTTTGTGCATCAAATCACGTTTCTTCAGGAAAGACATCTATCTAAGTAAACTTAAAAAGCAAAGCCTTTTCTAAATATAAAAAAAAATTATCGAAATCGTTAGAGCCGTTTCCGAGATACATGAAATCAACTTATATACATACAAGAATTGGTCGTTTAAAGTTATAAAATTATGAATAGAAGTTGATTCATGAAGACAGTCATTATTAAAATGTCTGAATTCTAACAAATTCTGAATTAATAAAAATTATAATAAAAGATTTTAAAAGTTTTGATCTGAGCTTATCATTTTCTAAGCTAGTATTATACTAGTAAGCTAGTATCATTTTCTAAGCTAGAGCTTATCATTTTCTAAGCTAGTAATCTAGATAGTAATACAATTAGCTAAAATAAATACAATTATTTGAAACATCAGACGAGTATCAAACACAGTAAGTTTTTTTGGCTGTCTCATGTCCCAATAATATAGAATAATGCATCGATTCTTCCAAAAATCATAAATAACACCATGAAACAGTGAAATGAATGTCATTTAATGAGGTAATGAAATTTAGCTAGGAATTATAGTGTGTAGAATTAATTTTCTTGATTCTTTAAATTTAGATAAAAATGTTTCAAAGCAATCGCCAATTTGTTTTTTCCCGTGGTAATGAATGCAGTGAATACTGTTAAAGACCTTTTATTGAGTCTTTTGTCTTTTTTTGGAAAAAAATTAATCTTATAAAGGATACTGTCTTGAATTAGTATTTTTTATGCTATTCTTGAAATGAAATCTTAGCAGTAAATTCTTGTTAAATGTTGAAGTTTTTTTCCCTTATTGTAAATGAAAATGTAAATTCAGAATGTGATGTACTTTATTAACTAATAATTTTTCTGTTTACTTAACTCAAAATTTTCTAACTAAGCTTTTACTGATAGTTAGTAAAATTTTCAAACAATTTAATTTTTCAGTTGCAGTTATGGATCAATAGAAATATCATTGGAACAAAAGTTAATAAAAATAATTTAGAGCAATTGAAACGAACCATTTTCCTGCATTTTAAAAGTTAAAGCAGAAAACTATATTTAAAAGTATTTTCTTTTATTCAAGATGGAGGTTTTTTTTTGTTTTTCCTAGAATTAAGTAATGAACTAATTTAATGAAATGATTTTGAGCATAATTTCAAAATTTATTTCTTTATTTTTCACTTTAAAATAATAAAAGCCCGTATAAATTATTTCACAATCCAAACCATACAAATTATTCTATTTAAAATAGCGCTTCCTTTTCCCCTAAGAATTACAAGAAAAATATAATCATACCCACTTCTGAAATTTTATTGAAATATATAACTTGAAAAATGACATTACATGATTGTTAAATACGTTTTCATTCTAATTATATGATGAAAACTTCCAAAATATTTCCCCCTTTTCAATTTCAGCAACCATTTCAATAGAATACTATTTCTAAGGTAAATTTAACAATTACTAAAATTGTTTAGTTGTTAGAATACTTGTAAATTAAGATTCAGATTACTTTTATAATTGAACATATTCATTTTTTATAACATTTTATAATTTTCTTATAAGCCACGATATTAATGACTGAATTTTTTAAAATTTATTTCTATTGCATTCCATCGTATGGGAATTCATCTGAAATTTCATTTTATTTAATCAACATATAATTAAAAATCTATTTTTATTCTAAATTGCATTAAATATGAACTGCATTAACAAACTACTACAGCATTAATGTTGTTTTAGTAACATAAAGTCAAAGAAATTTCACAAAATTCATTGCCTTAACTCCTTCCAAACATCATTAAGAATCTTGAAAACTTGTAAACAAGTGAAAAGAATCTCCAAAGATCCCCCAAATAGAAGTCTTTCACACAAAATAAAGAACTTAAATCAGGTAAGTAGACGCTCTGAGAAACTACAGCCTATAGAATCACATCGCCCCATCACCCAGTTACGGTTTTTCATTGAGCCATATATTCTCATCATCAGGTCAAACTTTTCTTCTTTCTCAACACCCGACATTCGAATCGTCTGCAGAATTTTACGATCCTGTTCTGAACAAAGAAGATAATGACCATCAATACATTCTTCTTGGTAATTGTTTATCGGACTCTTCTAAAATGGGATTTTATCGGAGTGACTTATTTTATTGCAGAAGTAGTTTTTGCAAAACTAAAGCAAAAGTGTCATTTTATACTCTTGTTAAATTGGGATTCTTATAATGAGATAACAGAATTTAACGGGTACTTTTAATGTTTATAGTTTTCAACTCATTAAATTTGGTAAAAATGCTCCAGAAATAACCTCTTGAATATTTTAATTTTTTTTTTACCAAACGATTTTAATAAGGAATTTAATGAGAAATATATTATATTAGTTTAATAATTCCCAAATTTTGAGATTGGAGAAAATTATGGTTCAGAAGGTAGCAATTATCAACTGTTTTATGTGGTTGCGATTTACTGCTTAGAAAATAAACGGGGGTGCTGTTATTTGTTTAAGAAATGATTGGCTTCTTTTACATCAAAATTCATTAATCTTACTCTATTTAGTTAACTAATTAAAATAGTTAATCTATTTTACAATTAATAAACTTTTTGAGCTTAACTTAATAAATAAGCGGACAGTAAGTCAAGTGAAAAAGTTTAGAACTCTTTTTAATAACTAGTGTTTTGAAAAGCTTACATTTACTTTGGGGAAACGAAATCATAAAAATTCTCTAATTAAAATATATCAAATTTCTATTACAGTCTGAAATTTAAGTATTTATTTTTTTAAAAATTATCTATGCAAATAAAGAGCTATATTGGGACTTTTGCCTTAAGGATTTTAAGTTCTTAATCTATGTATCTAAAAATCTTATGTTTAAAAAAGAAATATTTATTTGATTCCTAGATAAATTTTAAAGTTTTAAAGTTAAAATTTCATTAAAAATATTGAGAAATTGAAAGCCCTACAAGTTTTCGACATTTGTGTATGAAAATGATAAAAGATATACCATTTTTGTAAGAATACATTTTATTCTTATTTAATTTTTCAAAAATGTATCATATAGATATTAAAAATAGAAAAATCTCAATTTTTCTTCGCTTTTCTGAACATTCAAAATATTAATTAAAAACATATTGTACATTTTATCTAAATTCACACTATCAAAATTGTGTACTTTATATTTCAATTAAGTCATTCAAGTAATTTGAGTGATATATTTCTTTAAAAATTATATTATTGAATTTTAAGAAAAAAATCAAATTATTTTGTAATGATAAATTATTAATATAGGTATTGTTCTAATTGAGTCACATGAAGGGATCTTACTTGTACAATAAATTACTTTAGATGCAATTTTAATTATTCATGTTTAAATAAAAGTCTTCGTCTTATTATTTATCGATAGTGAAAACAAAATTTGAATAAAGAATGTAAAAAATAAGATACCTATAACTAAAAAAAATGTAAATTTTTAATATTTTATCGTTTAATAAAACATAAAATATGATGCAAAATTCAACCATCTCCTTTCATTTATAAATGTCGGTTTCAAATATTTATATATTATATCAAATATTGAGCAAAAAAACAAAAAAACAAAAAACAATCTGAAAAATATTGAAGCAAATCTTTTATAGTACAATTTCACTAGGGAAGTTAAAAATGGGAGTATATGATACTATGAAAATTTGTTGAGAAAAATCTAAAATTTTTCCTAGAAAAAACGAGCCCATAATTGAAATTTGACGATTTTAATTCTAAATAAGAAAAAGTATAGAATTTCTTCTTGCCTTTGGTTTATAAGCCACTTTTTAAAATTTCAATTTTCCAGTTAAATTTTAATAATTTTTATTTTTGATCACAGCACTGTTAAGAAAGTTGGAGGCAAGCGTAGAATTTAATGTGCTTTCTATTGCATATATAATTATTTAAAAAATAAAAGAGAATTGAATCATATAAATTTAATACGTTCTCCGAAGATAACATTTTTTTAAAGTCAAAAATGAAATTCGAACGAATATTTCAGCTATATATTGTAAAGTTTGCGACCAAAATTTTAAACATGGTAAACACACACAAGAAAATAAACATACACAATTTGTTCACCAGAGAAGCTTTTAGAAGAAAAAGACGAATTCGACAACCGAAATCAGAATTATGTGTTCTTTAAAAATGGTGCTTGAACATTTATTAATCAAATGGATCGTTTATTACAAAATATGTTTACTATTAGATTTATAGGGATTTTTGATAGGATTTTTATCATTTCAGAATATTGAATATTTCTAAATATTGGAAAAGGATATATATATTTCAGGAAAATTATTCTATTGTACAATACCTCTAGAAAAGATCGGGATAGCCTGGTTGGTAGAGCGTCGGATTCGCATCCTTTTGGGTTGAGGGTTCAAACTCCGCCGGCCGAAGGCTCTCCGCGTGTGTGGTGGCTGGCGCAGATAATGCAATACAAAACTAAAAAAATTAAAAAAATACTAAAAAAATTGTAGCCATAATATCAACTGGTCGCTGACGGGAGAATAAAGTTCCAAAATTACAGACCTCAGCTCATTGACATTTATTAAAATTAAGGCAACCAAAACATAAAGTTTGCGATTTCATATCCGCTTTTCATTTATGCGTAACTGTATTCCCATAACAATAAATTAGACACTTTAAAAATAAAAAAAATCTTTCTCTGAATTTCTTGATGCCTAAAATCCACTCCGCGGCAAAGATATCTATATCTATGTATAACTTCCCTTATTTCATTTGCATATTGTATTCACAGACAAATCGCAAAATATGAGAAAAGATATACACACATTTAGTGATTAAAACACATAAAAAGTAATCTACAGAATAATTCTAAAAATTGCATCCGAAATAAAAAGCTAATTATTGAATACTAAACCTTGGTATCACTTTACAAAAAATAAAAAATAAACTTTAACTGAAAAACTTTTTTTACATCCATTCCAAGATTCCACACCAATTCTTAGTTGTTTGTAAAATCAAGTAGATGAAGATGGCTGATTTTTACTATTCTATCTTGTCCCAGATATTTACAATCAATTTAGATAGGCGAAAACTTCAAGTCTCTGGCCAAAAGAGACAGTATTTCGTGGATTGCCGCAATTTTTATTTTATCTCGTATTTCAAAAGACATCTCGAGAGTATTCGAAGCAAGAGCCTTCCCAAGAGGATTCAATAATTCTACGCATTACCCAATAGATTTGTTTTTCTGTCAACTGAATGCCAGCAATCGGAAGTTCTCTTCTTTCTTTCTTCTTTTCTTTTTCTTTCTTTTTTTTTCTTTTGAGAGACTTTTGTGATTTCAGCTGAGCGTAGCAGTTATAGTCTTTCAATTTTGAGGGGTAAGAAATGCAATTCATTTAGGATAAAAGATGTCATTTTTCTTACCTAACTACTCAAGGATATAAAAGTAGATTTATAGGAATATTTCCTTGAGCATAAATATCTCAATAACAAGAGAACTAAATGAAAAATAAACAATGGGAAAACTCTTATGGTAATTTATTTAAACCTAATTATAGTTTATGGTGATTTATTAAACCATAATTATATATATATAATGATATCTAAATATCTAATTTAATCTAAATTAAATTCCTAATTCAGCTCATGTTGGGGTCATTCAAAAGTGTTCTCTTTTTTCCTGATTATATTCCACGCATGAAGCGGTGTAAAAATTACTACGTATCAAGTAAAAATGATAACTCCACTGTCTTTGTCAAAGGTCAACACGTGTATTCAATCGCCACGTGGCCAGAAATCCCATGTTATATAAGACTAGTGATCATTTGTTTCGTTATTTTTCTTACTTTTGCTTTTGTTTCGCGCTGTTGTGGACGTGCCTTGTTCGCGTCTGCTTTCCCGGAATGGATATTAAAATTAATTTAAAAATGTAAATTGTCTCATCAGTATCTTCGAACCTGCATTCTGTTTCAACCAAAATAAACTTACATATATATATATTTTGAAATCTGAAGTTATCCTTTTAAAAAAAGAGGAGTATGGGGGGCAACAAGAATGGGAATTTTCTCCTTTCCATATTATTCATATTATAAAGAAAAGTAAAATCTGTGATACCTTCCAACAGTCCATGGAGTTTTATATTTTCGTCTTCCTTCTCTATTAATATTTCGAGTTATCAATCTTGAGTAATAAACTATCAAAATGAAGTAAAATTCTCTATGGGGTTATTAGATGATGATGCTCTGAGGCTTAACACACACCATGGACTAGTTAGTTCTTCATCTACATCGGTTACTATTGCTATATTAAAGTGATAAGCAGTTGAAGATAGTTAATAAATTCAAAAGTGCCGTGTTATTTAAATATATTATAGATATAAATAATTTTGTTTAGAAGCTCAAGAAATGATGAACTGGGAAAATGTAGATATTTATATAATATATAATACAGATTAAGTGATCTTATATATAAGTCATTTATACCTTCACTAAGCATTTATTTCTCAACAAATATAAATCTCTTCTGAAATCATTCTAGTGTGAGGGTGGTATAGAAATATAGGAGAGTTAGTCAATAATCAGTTTCCGACGTCTTGATTTTGTTGAGGGCAATTTGATTATTTTAAATCTGAGGAGTAAAATCTAAATTACTCAGATCTATTATCTGCCCCATATTGGACTCCAGAGTGAAACATTATCCTGAGCAGAATTTTTATTCTTGTAAAAAGAAGGATGATATTTAGATTGAAAGCTAGATTATAACACTATAACAAAGGCTTATTAAGATAGACATTTAGGTAGAATAAGAAAGTATTTTGTCATAAATGGAAGAAAATATTCTGTCATCTGATTTCACTGCTTATAATTGAGTTTTCTTCTCTTTATCGAGTATATGGACATTTCATGTTTGTTGTTAAATCGGATTTGGAAGAGACAAACAATCTACATGTTTGTTGGAGCTTCTCATCCATTTTCTGAATTAATGATTCTTTTTATTTTAATTAAATTATTATATTCATATTTTATATAATTTTAAGGAAATCCGTAGCAGCGATGTTTTAGTTCTTGTTTCGTTTCCAGGAAACGAAGATTCCTACGAAATCTTGATCCTCTAAAACAAAAAGAAAAGAAAATATTTACCCAACGTATTTAAGTCAGCAATATATATATATATATATATATATATATATATATATATATAATATAAACTCGCAAAAATAAGAGCTAATTGCATATAATCTAGATTGGATCACTTTACTGAAACTATCAATCAATGATCCTGAATTCCTGATCTGATGAAATGAATTAATAAGAAGAATTTTTATTCTTGTAAGAATGATGATATTTAGATTGATAAGATAGATTATTACATTATAACAGGAATTCAGGATCTGATCTGATGGAATGAATTAATGAGAAGAATTTTTATTCTTGTAAGAATGATGATATTTAGATTGATAAGATAGATTATAACATCATAACAAAGACTTATTAACCACTTAACTGTTTTGTTTTCTTGAATATCTAATACGATGACAACTCCTATTTTGGGAATATTTTCTTATTTTGATTCAAATGCAAATCCATTGAATATATCACTTGTCTATGTATTCGAAGTAATTTTTATATTATAATTATCATGAATGGTTTATTTTTTGCTTACAACTATCAAAATTCGATAAATAGATGCACGTACGACATACGGTTAAAACAGTTAAGAGATTAAGATAGATATTTAAGTAGAATAAGAAAGTATTTTTTCGCAAATGGAAGAAAATAAAAAAAAGTTCTGTCATCAGATTTCACTTCTCATAATTGAGTTTAAATTTCTTTTCTTCTATTTATCGAGTATATGGACATTTTTCATGTTTGTTGTTAAATCGGAATTGGAAGAGACAAACAATCTACATGTTTGTTGGCGATTCTCATTTATCTTCTGCATTAATCATTCTTTTTTATTTTAATTAAATAATCATAACATATGTAAACGGTCTTTCATTAAATTATATAAATGAACCTTTTCTTGAGGAACAGTTTATAAGAATAAAAAGTGAAATAAATTAATCTTGAAGTAAAATTAATCTTTAAATTAAGAATGGAGTTGAAGACCCTCTTATTAGATAGAATTAATTGAAAACTACGTCAATTATAGCTTTTAACGTTTGTCTCAGAAAGAGTTTTTAAAGGTGCAGAAGTTGTCACGTTTCTAGGGATTAAATGAAAGATGAAAAATTCCTGAATAATGCATACCTTAATGACATTTTCTTAAATAGAAGATGCATTTGTCTCTGTTATTTATTGATGCTGCTTGTCTAAGTTACAGCTACACTATTAACTATTGATAATTGTTTTCCTTTCTTCTAAAGTTTTTCATTTAACAAATATATTTTTATCATGAAAATTGAATCAATTTAATTAGAACACTTTTATGATGATTTTTTTTTCAAATCCTTCTTTGGAATACAGTCTTAGAATTTTTAATTTTAGTTTTTATTATTATACTGTTTTTAGGTTGGCTTCTTGTAAATTGTGCTATGTAAAAATTGCATTGAATGCAAAGTGATAGGTAGGGTATAGAATGTTTTACTCTACAAGGA
>JAPMOR010008649.1:0-22956 GCA_026543865.1 Argiope aurantia
TCAAATATTTTAAAATGTAGAAATTAATGAATAGTTATTTAAAATTATCCATACATACATTTACTGTTCCTGAAATCGATTTTCAATTTCAGTGACATCAATTTATATCTTGAAAGACATTACTTGTACGCCTGAAGGTTATGTAAGATCAAGGTAAGTCAAGAAAAGGTTTTCTAATTTCTTACTAACTTGCATTTATTTCGTCGTCTTCCAAAATTGATAATTCTTTTTTCCACCTGTATATATTTGCTCAGGATTTCCCAAGAGTTTTTTTGAAAAAAAAACATTTCATCCTTTAAAAAAAACTATTTGCTCCTTTAAATTACTCACCCTAGAGGCAATAATTTGTTTTTCATTAAAAGAAAGTTAGTTTACTGAGAATTACTTTGTTGCTTAAATGCATCACAGAAATAAATGCAAGGTACAAGAAACAGAGAGCTAGGAATTTCAACAAGTTAAAGATACAAATGTCACAATAGCTTTTAAAAAAACTATTTTTTTTATTTTTTAAGTGATTAAACTTTAAAAAAACACAAAAAAATGAAATGGCTCAGGCAAGAAAAATACTTGGATAATATTCCTGTATGTAACATAAAGCTTAAGTTCTTTAATGTTTCTAACAATTTTCATTTTAGCTTTAATTAAAAAAAATATGCCTTTATTTGAAAAAAATGCGTTTTTAAAGCCAATGAGGGAATAGTTTTACAAACTTTTAAACTACTTGCAGTTATATTTAATAAGATTACATAATATTCTAAAATTATATATGATTCTATAAGTTTATTCATGGTTTAGTTATTTGCTTTATTGTATCTAAAGCTATTTTTTTTTCTTTTACGTCCACGATCTATGTTTTTTTATGATATAAAAACACCGTAAAAATGAATAATTATAAGACATCGTTTCCATTTTAAAAAGGTTTTATTTTTATCCTTTTTATTTTAATAAGTGGGAAAGTTAACAGATATGTATGTTTTAAAATTTTTACATTTGCGTATACGTAATTCAATTCTTTTGCTGAATGTCTGGAATGGATAGAAATTCAAATATTTGTTCAAGTACTAAATTTTATATATTTCCTTACATTTGATTTTTTTTTTTTGCAATAAGGAATGTAAAATAATATAAATAAACCTCTTTTCTATAATTTCTCATTTGAATATAACATACTGCACATGAACTTTATGGAAATAATTAGAAATAACACATTTAAACAAGCAAAACTTGAATATCAGAATATTACTTAAAAAATGCCATAAATGAAAACAGAAAACCTTGAAAAATTTGAGTAGATAAAATATATTTCAATATGTTCAAATACTTTATTTATATTCCAGCACATTCAAATGCAAATAACGAAAATTAGCTTCTTTTGAAATACACGACGAACGAAAACAGACTTTTGGATTTTCCAGAAATCCCCATTTATTTATTTTCAGTTTACGTTTTTATATTTAAAAAGAATGGAAAATATATTTAAATTTGATTTGTCATTGTGTGTCTGAATGCCTCATGAAAAGCGACATTTTGGCATACAAAACGTAAAAAGGTAATGCATTTGCAGAGTTTCTAAAAAGAAAGTCGTTTAGTTGATTGCGATGAAAAATAATAAATGCTTGTGCGAAATTTTAAATGATTGTTATGTCTGGGTTCGTTCCGGATAAAGAGCTTTAAAAGTAAAATCACTTTCAGCTGCTCGTTTGTCATATTATTTTATACTTTTCATTTATATTTTCTCATATTGTATTAAAGAGATTTTCAATTAAGAAAACGAAGACTAATTATATGAGCAGATGCACAATAATGAAGTTATGATAGTTTGACTCATGCACCGAAAGCATACGGTATTTGAACATATAAGGTACCAGATATGCCCGAATTCTAAAATTGCGATAAAAAATACCCAAATTGTGGGAATTCCACATGAATTGGTATTTTTATGCTTATATTCGTAGTAAATTGGAAAAAAGAATCGTATAAATATTTTGGAAATGTTTTTAGAGTTACAGAGTTTAACCATAACTGGAAACGGAAGTCAAAGTGACTCCGCTTTGTTCATTAGCTCTGATTATCACGTGGTTCTTTTTGTCCTTGAATGCGATCATCTCCTCAGAACATTCAAGTGGTTCGTTTGGCAGTATGCTGGCTGAGGTCTATGATCACGTGATTATTGCCCAATTATTTTTTTTCAAAGTCTTTATTTCAATTTATGGAGTCATTGACTCCATGTCTCTTAAAGAGTGATTGAAATATATATATAGTGTCTCACAAAAGTGATGGGACACTTGTGCTTTACAAAAAGAAACATTAATAAAATAAATAAATAAACTTGTAAAAAATTTTTTTGGGTGTGTTTCATATTTGAAGTTAGTAACAATTATTACATAACATACATTTTGTCAAAATATTAAAATATTAATTTAATAAAAATACAATTGTTTAGAAAGGAGCAAAAAATGGCTCACATAAGTGATGGGACACTTACTTTTCCATCAAATATTTATCCAAAAATTTTACTTTTTAAATGGTTTTAATATTTTGTTGGATTTCCTTTTACTTTTAAAACATGATTCAATCTTCTTGGGATGGATTCGACTAATTTTTTTTTGTGATTTCTAGAGTGAATTTACCCCATTCTTCTCGAAGCACCAATTTTAATTGTTGTTTTGAAGAAATGCTGTGTTTGCGAATTCTTGATTCCAATTCTTGTCAAATATTCTCTATGGGATTTAAGTCTGGAGATTATGGTGGTGTTTTTATTATTTCAGGACAGTTATACAGCAGCCAGAGTCTAACGTTCAAAGCAGTGTGCTTGGGGTCATTTTCCTGATAGAATTTAAAATCGTTATGAAGGTTCAATTTTCGTACTGAAGATTTCAAATTTTGCTTTAAAATGTCAATATACTTGTACTGATCCATTATACTGTCAATAAAAACAAGATTACCAACACCAGCTGACGACATACACCCCCATACCATAACTCCTCCTGCACCATGTTTTACTGTTGGCGCCAAGTTCTGTTTGCGAAATTCTTTCCTGGGTTTTCTCCACGCCAAGATTCTACCGTCAGAACCAAATATATTAAATTTACTCTCATCAGCAAATATAACATTATTCCAGTAATCAGAATTCTTATTTATGCTGGATTTTGTCGAAAGCTAGTCTGAGTTTTCTATTCTTTCCACTTACGAAGAATTTTTTCTACACTACCGCTACACTACCGTGATATCCAGCAGATCGAATTACCCTTCTAATAGTTTCAGGATTAACAATTATTCTATATAATGCTTGTAAATCAGCAGCTACTTTAGGAGCACTCTTTCTTGGATTTTTTTTTTAATATTTCGAACGATAATTCGCTTTATTCCATTGGATAGCTTTGATGGTCGGCCAGGTCTTCTTTTATCCTGAATAATATGATTCTTTTTATACTGTTTAATGATATTGAAAACTGTTGAATGACTCAAGTTAACTGTTTCAGCAGTTTTTCTAGTAGATTTTCCACGTTCAATATGCAAATTAATAACTAATTTTCGAATTTCAGGCGAAGTTTCTTTTCGTTTAGCATTCATAGCTGCACAGAGCTAAAAAACACAAAAAATCCAAAACAAACTGGAGAGAAATACTGCAGACGATTTTATAAATTATTCCAATTGCTTTTGAGTAAAAATAAAACCACCAAACATATTTTTATTGCTTATTTCAGACGATTTTTGTTGCATATCTAATGGTGTCCCATCGCTTATGTGAGCTATTTTTTGCTCCATTCTAAACAATTGTATTTTTATTCAATTAATATTTTAATATTTTGACAAAATGTATGTTATGTAATAATTGTTACTAAATTTAAGTATGAAAAACATCCACAAAAAATTTGTGCATGTTTATTTATTTATTTTATTACAATTTCCTTTTGTAAAGCACAAGTGTCCCATCACTTTTGTGAGACACTGTATATATAATGCACCAGTTAATTTCTACGTATTTCGCACTGCAATTCGCTTTCTTTGTTTAAAATAACATATTGTTGTTTAAAAAGAAATGAACAGTCAACCAGGAACTTTCAGGAAAAAAATTCGTTCATGAGATCCAGATTTTGTTATGCACTGTTTTATAGAATGAGAAATGTCGGAAGATGATTATGATATTAGCGATTCACAAACGCTTATAAGCGATTATAATGAAAGTGAAGAAAATTCGGATGTAAATTCAGAAGAAAAGGAAGACAGCATGGTTAATGAGGAAAATTATTTCCATGCGTAAGGAAAAAAAATAGTTTCAAGTGACTCAAGAAGCCGTTAGTGAGTTCACATTTCCGGACACCTCGGTGCAATAATATTTTGAAGCTGCTCAGAATTCGTCCTAATTTTCAATGGTTCAATCTGACTGAAAATGACGCCTGTACTTGCATTTTCTCAATCGACATGTTGCTTATGACTGTAAAATATACAAATCCTAAATTCACTGCAAAAATATATTGATAAAAAAGGACAGATTGGCTTGATTTGGATAAAGTGGAATTACTGGACTTTTTTGGTCTACTTACAGTTTTTAAATTTGAATAATTAAAAAAAATAGAGAAATATTCATAAAATAATATTTTAAAATATTGTATTCTTCATTTTTGTTTGTTGATTTCTATCAGATATTAACATTTGTGTCATTCCGTAATATCTAAACGAAATAAATACTCTTAGAAGATTGTATAGGCTTTTCTGATAGCATCTTTCCAACATTTAATATTATAACATTTAACAATTTTAATATTGATATTTTTGGTAATGACATGATTTTTAGAATGTATCGTGTTTCCAAAATAAGTTCCAATGCTGTTATAAAAACAAGAAAAATAACATTGGAGTCCATTTGACTCAATATCGCTGGCTGCGTGAGGAAATTTATGTCTCCAGATACGGGTTAATGTTCGGTAAAAACCATATATATTTTTTAAATTTATGAATCATGCTTGTTATGAAATTGAACTATTCTTTTGATACATACATTGAACTATTCTTTTCAAGGACATAAAATTCAAAATCAAGTTTCTTTGAAGAATCCAATTATAAATTTTCTGATACTAAAGAACGTTGAACTTCATACTTCTGTTGCATAAAATTTAAGTTTCCATATCTCCATGTAGTGAGGTATTTCTAAAAAAAAATATCAAAAAGCGAATTCAGAATAAGATTAAAACTAAAAGCAAAACTTAGAAAACATTCATTTATAAAAAGTTCTAGAAAAAGAAACATTTGTAGATATAGTACAATGCCGTTTCCTCTAAAGGACGAATGAAATTATTCATAGGAGGGAAATACCGGGTGCGACATAAATTCGTACAAATTTCAAAAAATCATAATAAAAAAAGTAATGCTCGAAAAAAATTGCGGTTTGCGGGAATAAAGCCTTTGGGTTTTGTTATTTCCTCTAGAAAAAGTGCGTTTAGAAAATGACCAATAGATGGCGCTCACACGTCATACCGTGATGGTTTATGCAAATCAGCATATCTATAAAACACAAGGCTGGAAATGTATCTGTCATTCTACGCCAGTAGCAAGCTATCGCTATTGGATCGAGCATCAGTGGCTAAACTGTTCTATAAGAACGGTGAATCCACGACTAAAGTCTTGCGACAGTTACGGACGGTGAAAGGAATTAGGCGAAGAAAAACACAAATTCATTCAATGGGATATTGAATTTAATTCGCTTTTTTGAGGAAACGGGAAGATTAGAGGACCGTCCACGAAGTGGTAGACCATCCGTCAGCACGGACCGTGTCCTTGTTGTCCAAAGGGTCATGAGAAATGTGGCAGCCGAGACTTCAACGGGGAGTTTCAGTGCACGTGAAGAAGGTAGATTAACAGGAATTACGGAAAGGTCGATCCGACGCATTCTGCACGAAATCTTGAAACTGCATCCATACAAGATAAAGGCATTTCACCAGATGTTGCCAGCAGATTGCGAGAAAAGAAAAGCTTTTGCAACATGGGTGTTCGCACAAATGGAATGTGACCCACAATGGCTACTGAACATCATGTGGACAGATGAAGCCCACTTTTCTTTGCATGGTGACGTCAATACGCAAAACAGTCTTACTGGGCAGCATCAAACCCTCGTGCGTACACGACCAAACCCCTACATTCTCCACATGTGACTGTTTGGTGTAGTTTCACTGCGTCATTCATTCTAGGCCCTTTCTTTTTTTGAAGAGCGTTGTCCTGTATCCGGTTGGAAAACCTGTTCCGTCACTGCTGAATGCTATCTTAGGCTTTTGCGAGACCACGTTATGCCTGCTTTGCGGCAAAGACGTGCGTTATCTTCCGTCACCTTCATGCAAGATGGTGCCCCTCCCCACGTTGCTAGTTCCTTTCAAACGTTCCTCCTAGACACATTCACTGAGCACAGAGTGATAAGCAGAAGATATAAGAATGAGTGGCCCTCACGATCGCCAGAACTTTTTCCAGTAGACTTTTGGTTGTGGGGATACCTAAAGTCTCGTGTCTACCGAAGCTCTCCTGCTATTTTGATGAAACTGAAAGATGCCATTCAGTTAGTCGTTGGTGCCATCAATGTCGACATCTTACAAGCCTCACTTTCTTAATACCTTGTGTACCTTTTGTTTTAAAATAATATGTACTATAATGTTACTGTTCTCTATTTTCCTGATTTGCATATACCGTCTCGGTATGACGTGTGAGTGCCATCTATCTGTTATTTTCTAACTGCACTTTTTTAAAATTGAAATAACAAATTCCAATGGGTTCTCTGAACATATTCCCGTAAAAAGCATTTTTTTTCGAGCATTACTTTTTTAATTGTGATTTTTTGAAGTTTGCACGAATTTATGCCGCACCCGGTTTATCTATTATACATAATGAAATAAAAATGCTTAAATAAATGTTATTATATAGGTATCACCCTAAGAATTTTGTCAAAGGCGACTTTCACCGAGGATTTCAAACAAGTTTTTTTATTAAATTTATTTTTGCGAGGTCCTGAGTTCCGTTCAAAAGGTAACCTGAAAATTCCATGAAATTAAGATTACACAAAAAAAAAAGAATTAATATACAAATACAATAAAATGTTAATAAATCCAATGTCAGTCAGACAAGCAACAAATCTGAGAAACTAGATAAAAAGATTTAAAATTGTAAAGCAAAATCAAGCCTCAAGAACGATATATCCACAATTAAATGAAGAAACAAGAAACATAATTTACTTTTACACACACATAGTATTTGCAAATTTCCTCTCATAGGTCAGAAACGCTTACAAAGTTAGTTTACTGGCTATCATCAGCTGGTAAGACTAGTTTGAAGCTCTCAGCACCATCTATTGAGACAAAATATATCCAGAAGGAAAAAAAATAATTAAGAAGAAAAGGGGAAGGGAAAACGATTTTAGAAAACTTAAGATTATTATTATTATTATATGCTTCTTGGTTTTTAAAATTACATATTGCTTTTTCCAATATGGTAAAATTTATTACTGCAAATTTTTAAAACCCTGTTAAATTGTAAAATTATAACCTTTTGAAAATTTTTGAGTTTAAATATAATTGAGAAATTACTTAAGTTATTGACTTTGAAATCGGACTGTTCATTTTTATCATATATAGATTTCAAAATTTCTCCATTATTTTAATATCTAAATTTGTTGTCTTCGACTGGTTTTTGTAAGTCTCATTTAAATGTAAGCCTTTTGAATAACAATGAATAATAAAATCTTAAGCATTTTTGTTTTTTTAAAAAGTAAATAAATAAATTGTCGATATATCTCAAATCTTTTATTAAATTATACATAATTATTTTCGTTAAAGGAAATGCATGAAAATATTAACTAAAACGTTAGAAAAAGTTGTTCATACTAGTTTATTTTAACTGGTTTATAATAACTTATTCCATTAGAATGTTTCCCAGGAATGTAATTTTCCAAACCAAATTTTCCTATCCAATTTTTGTTAATTTTTCGCATGGGTTATAAATATCTACAATTTTTCAACATCGAAAGTATTAAGGTTATTGATATTGTTATTTTTAGCAGCAATAAATTAAGGAAATTATTAAATTATCAGCAGTAATAAATAGATGATGATATATCAGTATCAGTAATCTTTATATTAAAATAACATTATATTATCCCAGGAGCAGTATTCTATACTCTCAAACACAATTGTAATATTAGTAGCTCTGTATTACAATGATATTATATTATCAAAATCAATATTCTCTGTACTACAATGCTATCTATTATATTATCAGTAGTAGTAATTTCTTTACTACAATGCTATTATATTATCAGTAGTAGTAATCTCTGTACTACAAGTCTATTATATTATCAGTAGTAGTAATCTCTGTACTACAAGGCTATTATATTATCAGTAGTAGTAATCTCTGTACTTCAATGCTATTATATTTTCAGTAGTAGTAATCTCTGTACTACAATGCTGTTATATTAACAGTAGTAGTAATCTCTGTACTATAATGTTTTTATATTATCAGTAGTAGTAATTTCTGTACTGATATTGATAATACCAGGTTATCATAGCAATCTAGAGATTGACTGTTGATTGTAAAAAGAGAAATTTTTTCATTTTTATTAGAAATAAACATTTTAGAGGTAAATTATACCTAATGATTTTAATGAAAACGCAATTACAACTATGAAATAAATTATCAATTGCATCAAATAAAATTATTTCTTTTCAGTTTCAAAGGATTGGAAAAAATCTTATTAATATAAATTATATTAATATAACGTTGAATGCGCAGTTTGAAAAATCCTCTTCATTAGCAAATTGCGAAACTTTGTTACCATTTACGAACAAACTGTATGAAATTCATTCCAGATTCATCTAACGAAATTCGCTAAACGAGCTGTAACGCCCATATTCGTCACCAAAAGACCGAACGAGAAATTTATAGCAAGCCATCAAACTTCCGATCGAACATTCCTTTACGGAAGCTATCCATTCACCACCCACTCATTACTCAGAATAGAGTCAGGACTAGAAGTATTTGCATCGAAATAAAGTTACTTAAATGGTTCCTGTATTCATTCAGCCATTTTATGGTGTTTGAGTTGATGGCTCCGAGACAATCCATCATTGATATCAGAGAAAGAAATTCATAAAAGAGAGTTTCTTTTTGTAGTTTGTACAGTATATAAAAAGGTTTTTGTATGAGTATTACCATTTTTATCGTGGCAATGGCGCCGAAACTGTTTGGTGCATTCTTACCAAGTATTACGCAGTAGTGAATTAATAAAAGAGAGAGCTAATCTCGTAAGAAATATTCTAAAATTCTAATTATTATTCTATTATTTTTTAAATGTTAATTTTAAATTTAGACAGTTTGTGTTTTTGAAACATTTTCAACATATAATCTAAAAAAAAAAAATTACATCATTCTAAAATACAGAAAATTGACTTTAGAATATGTGTAATTTAAAGTAAATGAATAGTAGTTCTGATTTTTAATGAATTTTTTAACTTTTGCTGAAACATCTTCCTATTACAAACATCCATGCGATTTTATTTCACCTAATTTTAATAATTTTTTTCATTATACCGTATTTAGGAAATACCTATAAAGGTTTTTAATTGGTATGGAGAACGAACTCACTAGATGGTTACAAAATAACACCTAAATAATAAGAATTAAAGCTATTAAAACGAAATAAGATTAATTCTGTGAGACGTCTGGTGAACTACAGATGAAAAAAAATCAAACAAATAGAGACGAAAATGAAGACGCTAAGAAAACAGAAGGAGACAATAAAATTTGAAAATTTCGCGTAAAGGATGCCATTTGATTTTCAATTATATTAAAAAGTAATTTTTATGATTGTTGATTCATATTTGGCTCATTGCTAAAACAGCGAATATATAGTTTCTCCTGAAGACTAGCAAATAAGATATTGGGTCTTTGCTGTATGTGCTAGTAAACAAACAAAAAAATTCTCAGAAAAATTAGGAAATCGGGGAAGAATGACTTTAAACTCATCAATAAAGACCTCAAAAAACATGAAAACGATAAAGAAATAAGAATACCACATTTATGAGTTTTATTTTCAATTCTTAAAATTTATTGAAAATTCACAGTTTTAAAGGGACGAGATTCTTTATAACTTCTTTATGAGGTAAATGAATTAGGTAGCGCCATCTGTTGTATCAAAAGAGAAGGTAGTAGAGTGATGTAACCGCTACAATGTATTTTTAAAATAAGTTCAAAATTCAGTAACTCCCATTAGAGGTGCAAAACATTTTTTTTTGAAACATGAATTCTTTTATTCTCTTCAAAGGGGAACAAAGCTCTTTTACATTCATTAAAAGCAGACAATTGAATGTGATAAATTACAAAAATCACGAAAAAAGCTGCAAAACATTAACTAAACATTGTTTTATAATTTTTCCGCTGGCTTCCAGGTATATTGAGTCACATAATGATTACCTGCGTGTCAAATTTCGTGACTGTAATTGTGGCAAATTTATCTGGACACTGCACACATACAAATGCATCCTCTTATAAATATAGATATATAAAAGTATATAAAAAATATGCATATTTCAAAAACAAAAAGTTAAAACTTTTAAAAATAATACATAGCTTTTATTACATTAATCTGAAGGAAGCTGATAAATAAAGAATTCAGAATCTTCGCTTAACAGTTTACAACGAAGGAGCTTTATAAATTAGATTTATTCTGTCAAAGGATCTTATTATTGTATATCAGATCTTTTTGAAAATAAAAAATAACATCTTTTTTAGCAGTAAAAGATTTTAATTTCTTTTTTCCAGTTGTGAAATTCACGAGAAAAGAAATAAGTGTTCTCTCACAGAATTAATTTAGTAACCATCAAAGTTGTCGTCTTCACCTCAATTGTCGAAATTTCTTAGAAATTGAAAGAACGATCTCTAGTTCCTTTTTCTTCTTCTTTTAAATAATACTTTAACGATGATCATTAGCATTCCAAATGTGAAGAATGATATATTCTACTGAGATAACTATTCGATGATGTTGTACATTGCTGCAATGACGCAGATTCTACGATGATTCAAAAATTACATATCAAAATTTTCTAAGTCTGGAGTAAAAATGTCACTTAAGTCCAAATCTTTTTCATTCTGCATTTTTTCTAGAAACATTTTTATTTTGGAAAATCTTTAAAATGATAATGAAAATGAAAGAACATGCATGAGAAAAATGTGATTTATTTATTCAGCAAAATGCTAAATGCAATCTCAGGTGCATTAAAATGTTGTTTATCAAAAAAAGAAGGGATATAATTTATACAAAAATTTAATAAATTTTTATCCAATCATTTTATTTTATGAAAGTGCTATTTTCAAATGGAAGAGAAGGAATTCGTATGGTACAAGTTCTAATAAGTAAATTTTGCTTAATCTTTCAGAATCTACCATTATTTCTTTTGTGAAATAGTAATTACTGAGATCAAATTTTTATAATTATATAATTTTTTTCATTTATCTTAGAAGTTTTGCTATAATAAATACTGGCAACATTTCAATATTTTAATTAATTATTGAATTTAATAAATATTTTCGGAATCTGAAAAAGTTTGATTTTAAGTCTTCATATTTTGTCCATTAAAAGATGTTTTTAAATTTTTATTATCCCTAAGATTTATTTCGTTAATTATTTATTTAAATTAAAAACTATAATTTATTAAACATAATTCTTCATTATACAAAAATACAAAAAGAATTAAGAATAATATTTCTTAAATCATGCTAGTTTCATTTGGACTATAAAAATTACTCCCTCAAAAGATTTGATGCTCATTTTTATTTTATTTCATATTTATATATTTTTTTAATGAAATAAAATTTTTAAATCTTTAAAATTTTATTATATATGTTAGTTTGTTTTCTATTTTGATTAAATGCAATATTCAAGAAAAAATTATAATTTCGATATGCAAATACCTATGAAGAAACGTTCTGAAATGCATTTTCTGAAATTTGTTATTTTTATTTGAATGATACTTATTTCTATAAAAGTATTTTATAGCATTAATTATAGCTATTCAAGCAATGCAAATGTACTTGGGTTTCTTCAGTTGGTTTTTGGAGCCACGTTTAGAAACAGAAATGCTGTCAAATTTGTCAACTTAGTGACAAACTTGACGATATATTGGGAAAATTGGTGTCTCAATATATCCAGAAAATTCGGAAGTTTACAAAGAGTTTATAAAAACTTTTTTACAATTACTGAAATTGTTACCGTTGTGCTATTATCGAGTAGGTGATTCATGCGATCATCGGTGTTTTGACTGTGATGTCTGGACACTGTCCGCTAAACTTATCTGAGAATTTTAATGGATTTGTGACATACAGCTTTTCCTGTTTCCTAGGAATTTTTCCATGCTGTATGAGAAATTTACTTTAAACTGTTGTTTTCTATTGCATAAAAGATTATTTTTCTTCTCATGAACTATAAATATTTTAAAATTATAATTGCCATAAAATTACTACTTATGGCATCTTAGTTAAAATCTAGTTACTCCAAGAACTAGTTTAAGCAGTTTCGATACATTGCCTTCGTTTCACTATTAGCAAGTTTATTTAACCTATTTGGGTTGATACTTTTTGTATGGAGTTGTTTACATAGCTGCACCTTTTCAACTGTCACCTGAGGACAAGTTGTTAAAAAGTCATCATGTGGCACACATTTAAGAAATATTTAGGAAATTTTAACCAACTTTAAAAGCAAAGAAATAATTCGAAAGCGAATGTCCAGAAAAATTTGCTTAGCAGAAAGAATAAAAATGAAATCGGAATTGTTTCACATCACCAAAGCTTATTTTTTGCATAATTTTGATTTCAACCATTAAATGAATAAGAAATTATTGGAAGAAAGGCGGTATGTGAACTAATAAGTGGAGTACTTCCCAAAAATGTTGAATGCATTTTATAGCATTATAAATATTTTTGGAAATTAGCTTGGGAAAACGCCGAATTCAATTTTATTTCAACTCAATTTTTTCTCTAATTTTAAAATGTTTCCTTAAATTTATTAAACAACCTTTAACACTGTTTTCATTCTTATGATTAAATTCAAACTAATTTTATTGTTTCATCAAACCATTCAATTGCATTCTTTTGCCAATGTTAATACATTGATAAAAAAATATTGAATTACTTAGAAGATAAAAATATGTTTTTCCTTAACTGTTCTTGCATAAGTGTAATTTAACAAAAATTTCCGGATTAATCTTTACAAATTTGGCAATAAAAATTGGCTGAAAAGACCTAAAATCGTGAAAATTAAAATATTGTAATCGTAAATGCAAGCCATCTAATCATATATTCAATAAATTTATTTGTTTTAAAACAGCAATATATTATGAAAAGATATTGTCATTTTAAATACATCATTACCTCTTTGGTCACATATGTTGGTTTATAAAGCATTCAGCGACAATCAAATGAGGTGGTTATTTGAAATAACGTATTCATTTGCCTAATAATCTTCTATTTAATCATAGTAAAATGATTGAATCAATTCAGGAAACGTCCAAATCAATTTATTCCAGGCACATTCTTGGTCATTTTCTGAGAGGTGGGCAGACGAGGGATAGCTTCGGCTCAAAATCTCGATTGATGCAATTATTAACAATTTGATGAAGAATTATTTGGTGTTGCAGTTTATTGAAGAGATTCGGTAAAGTGTATCAGAAATGGATTTTGTACTATGTGCTTATAGACAAGCCTAATCATTCGATATAAGGGGTAAGATATTTCGATATTTCAAATAATTGTGAAGAATTTGATATTCATATCGGTGAGATTTTCTATAATTTACTGAAATAATTAATTTACAGAAAGCGCGTATTAATAAGTGCAAATATAAATATTTATAATTTTCTTGACAGCGTAAGAAGTTACAGTTGTTTATCGGACATCTTATCTTTTCTCACAATTTCTGAAAATTAATATTTTTTTCCAAATATCAAAGTTATATTTGGTTGCATTACAACAAAAGAAAACAAATTATGCACTATTTTTATCATATTGAGAAAAAATAAGGCACAACAGAAATGGACAAATTAACAGGAATCAAGAAATGAAATATTTAACATTAATATATGAAATTCTATCCTATTGTAAAAAAAAATCAATCTACAGCATTTTATTTGAAATGATATCCTTCTTTTCCAGCAAAATTATTCTTAAATAGAGGGCTGTCACCTAATGTAGAATTTTATTTTCTTTCAAGATATGTTTCAAGATGGTTTTTGAAAACTATCAACGCAATTTTTTAGCTCTAATCGTATCGACACGTGATTCATTTGGTAGTAGATTTTATATTAATGCATCCTTCTTAGACACGGTAAAAATAGTAACAGAAAAAGTAAATGCATAAAATAGAGAGCATCTACATCACTTTACATGAACAGGAGAATTCAGAGACTTCTAAGTAAATTATACATGTAACATGTAAGTAATTGACTTGATTTAACTTAAAATATCTGAGTGATAATTATTTGAATTATATTAAATAACTGTTTATTCTGGGTTAAGACTTTTCCAATTAACTGAATTTTAACTGCATTTTTTAGTATCTGGTTATTTACAAAAAAGAATTTTACTTTTTTCATAAAATAAATACGAAATAAAGTAATTTAAATATAACTCAGATAATTAAAAACTTCAGTAAGAATCTATTGTTTTAGATTCATATGGTATTATAATATATCTCTAAGTAAAAGTTTTAAAATTCTGAAATTAAAGATTTTTAAGCAAGGTATTTATCATTTTATTTAATATTTTCATTTTGGAAAGTAAAAATAAGTATGGTTATTGATATTTTCCCTAAAGTTTACTCCAGGAGCATTTGAGCATTTGAACATTGATTAATGCTTAAAACTTTCAACAATTCATTAATGTTTATAACCTTAGATATTAGTCAATGCATTAATATTTTAATCAATATATCCAGAAAATTACATTTTCCAAATCCTGAAAAACTTCAGGATTTTTGTTTTATTTTTTAGCTTAAAACTATCTTATTTTTCGGTTTTAAAAGACAGTATCAAAAATATTCATCATAATCTTCCTTTAAATAATGAAGTGATATCACTAATATGTTTTTATTTAACTCACTATGCCCCAGAAGGAATTTTTAAAACATTTTACATGTTATTTCCCAAAAAATTTAGGATTTAAAGTTTCCAAGTTAAACATAGCCTAGTTTTAAAAAAGTGATTTTGAATAAATAATCATAAGTAAATTTACGAAACGCTCTTTAAATTTTCTCTAATTATTAGAAAATTAATTAGAATATAATTATATATATATATATATATATATATATATATTAATAAATCTAAAGTTATAAATCTATTGATTTTTTTTCTAATTTGGGATTTTTTTTGGAATAGCAATAAGTATAATAGTGTTATTCATAGAACATTGGGTTTCAAAAAGTGTCCCAATGAATAAACATCATAATCTTATCTAAATAAGAAATTTGTAAAAATTAGTACCATGATTGTAGGATCAACTATACAATTCCTACTTAAATTATTTAAATGCAATAATAAAGTTTCGAAATAAAGTTCTAAATGGTTCCACCATTTTACAATCAATTTGTCATATACTAATTAATTCTTCGATACTTCGTGCCTGTAAAATAATGACAATATTTTATTTGGAAAACTTTTGAAACTTCATAATTTCAGTATTCGAACAAAGGATTAAAATTGATAAACTTTTCTTTTCTTTCAAATTTCATGCTTTCAAAATTCATATTCCATATAAATTCATGCTTCTGATAATCTTTTAGCTTAAAAAAATCTTGAAGATTATCTAGGTTTTAAAGAATACGGAATGTAAAGTATGTAGGGTAACACATAGCACTCAAGATTTTTTTGGCATAATTAGAAAAAGAAGCTATTTAACAAAATTTGATTCTAAGTTGAAGCAAACTACAGTTTCAACTCAAAAGATATTTTACTTTAATACAAGTTTAAAAAATTTTTAAAATATTGAACTTATATTAAAATAAAAATAATAAAAATAGAAGAATTAATTTATTGAAGTGAAGAATGAAACAAAAACAGTTAATATGAATTTGACAGAAATATGTTCAAAACTTTAGATTCAATTTCATATGCAATCTGAAGTTTGAAAATTTTAATTTTAATTATTTCCTATTTTTTTAATCTTTAATTAAAAATCTATATCATAAATATTTTACAAATTATCTCGGAAGCTCATTAACAAATGGACTTCACTTCTATTCCAGCTTATTTTTTTATTTATTTAATTATTGTGTTTCATTGAAATAATGAGAATCATTTCTTAAATAGCTGAAATTCAGAGCACATGAACAATACATGACTATTAAGATATTTGTTAACATTGCTGCTTCTCAAATAAAAAAGGTTCATATTACCAAAATTTTATTGATTATTATAAATCGAATTCAAATTTTGCAATAGCACATAATTAGCAATTCATCTGAGATGATATTTGATAAAATTCAATGAATAGCTGACTGAAAACTGTTATTTTAAAAGCTTTAAAGTAAAAAATAAATAAATGTCATCGTTATTATTTTAGTCTTTTTATATTCCATTAGATTTCTACATATTAATTACTATTTTTCTGAAACAGCTGCAGATATAATCCAGTTAATGCTGCATCTATATTTTTGTTATTCTTAATTGCACTCTAGCAATATTATAATCACTTTTAAATTATTTTTTTCACAGAATAATCGCAACTTTAAATCTCTTACAAATCTTCTCACCCCCTTAACAGATGTGGACCCCGATTTGATTCCAGCTTGACGAGTCTCGTCCGATAAATCTGATGGACGATGGATTCTATATTATTAGAGGCAAACATGAAATAACCATTTTGGAATTTATCTCTCTTTCTTCCCCCTACAAATCAACTAACTGTTTCAAAATGTCCTCTTACATCTGCCGTTTTCTTAATCTGTCAAATATGATGGATTGCGTGATGAGCATTTACACTGAAACCTTCGGCAAGGACTCAATATTCGGGTAAATTCAAAGGCTAGCAGTCAAATGCTGTCTTGAAATGTTGGAAAGAATAGTTTATTTCTTCCATCCGTTTGTTTAAGATGTTTCATGCATGGTGATGTTTGGTTAATCCGTCGAGTCATCTGATTAATCTATAGTCGTAGCTTTGGCAACCTGAAATATCTGGTAAATGAAAGTTCCATTCAAATAAACACTCCCTGTCTGATATTTTTTTTTCCATTCTATAGCATTTCGTTTACGGACATCAAACTATATTGATCTATAAAACGTGCATCCTATTATTGTTAGATTGCCCTTGGTTACTTTCTTGTCACAAATTCTTCCTTTTTCTTCTTCTACTTGAACCTCTCAGGCTAGTGAGCGTTTCTTAGTCAGTATTTATCAGTTATCCATGAAATATCCGTTTCTGCAATAGATATTTTGCTGTTAAAGAAATCGTCCACCGGGCTTGCGATACGTTATGGTGCAGCGTGTGTATCACTTTATACTACATTATCGTACAAAGCGCATGTTTCAAAAACATACAGTACAGTATATACATGCAGAGACTCATTACATAAGCAGAGAAAAGAATCACTAATTAGGAAGCATTTACTGGCACTCAGACTGCCCAGTTAGAGTTTTTGCCACACTATCAACTCTCCAAAGAGATAATAAATCCTCCCGAGAAATTCACTATTTGTAATATCCCGAAAGATATGGCTGGTGTGGCGTGGTTAAGAGAGGAGGTGCCAGCTCAGGTGTCATCCTCGTCATCTGACCGATATCTAAAACTATATATTTTTTATTTATTCTATTTTACATTAATGATTACTGTATTACTAAATAAAGAAAACAGTTTTTACAATGAAAGTAATACTTTATGAAAAAAAGAATTCCTTTTAACTAATTCTAATCAAAAATAATTTTTCTACAGTCACAGTTTCATAATGATCCATATTAGAATGGCTAAGTTCTAAAATATTAAATTAATTTTGAACAATGAAATGTATAAATAATAAAAGGACTTCTCTTCTTATTTTTTAAAGCAGGACATATTTAGTTAAAAAATCTATTTAATAAAAAGAAAAATTAGTTAAACAATTTTAATAAAAATTTAAATCTCAAAATTTATTTAAAAAATAAATATTTATTTATTATCAGCTATAATTTCCGATTTTAAATATATGTTTTCTATATAAATTCAAATTAAATTTAAATTTCGTTTTGCATTTATGAGTTTACCCAAAAAATCTAAATATTTTAAGATTGAAACATACAAAATTAGGATTAGTTGGTTTAATTTTACATTTGCGACTGTAATATAGGAAATGTAGATTATAAAAAAATATATTGTCTCACAAAATGAAGCTTGTAAGTGACAGAATAATAGAACAAACATTATTCCGATAAATGCTTTGTCACAATTTCGAGGTATATTTTTCTATTTTGTGAGCTAATTATAGAGTTTCATAAATATTTCAGTCGGCAACACATTCATTACTTTCCATCTAAAAAACAAAATTCTTTTCAACCAAACAATTTCTCTATTTGTATCTTTTTTTTGCTACAACTAATTGTTTGTATTCAACTTTTATCTGCATTTATATGCAAGTAAAGATGAAATACAGAGTTAAGGTAATATTATTTATTTCAACTAGTTGAAGTTTATGTAGATATAGCGATAATTAATGCTTTTGCCATTTAGAATATGTCTAAAAATAAAGTCATGTTTTCAAAAGGAGCATTTCCGTTGTTAAAGCCTTTCAAACAATGTAATATATTTTAAACATTTGTTCTGTTATTTTAAACTATTTATTTATCATGTATTTAATTTGAATATAATTACATTATAAATAAAAAATATCATGCAAAATATCTTTAAAATTATTTTTTTTCTAAAGTGACATTGAATAATTTTTCCCTACTTAAGTTAATAATAAATTTGGAAGATATCTTGTTTTTCCAACAATTTATTTTTATACATTCGACAAGGTTATAAAGATTGAAATGGAAGTTTTACAGACACAATCTGAAGTTTAAATCGAAGCAGTTCTTTCTCTTATGGTGCCTTTTTTTAAAACTTTTCTTCCTTATTAATTTCGCATTTAAAAAAAATAATATTTTTTTAACAAAAATTTAAATTGCATTTTCGAATTTCTAATTTCATACACAGAGTGTCTCAAAAACCTTGACCGCGGTTTCTATTCTTTAAATATTGGCTATAGACATATACTGTAAATTACAAAGTTGCGCAAAAGAAAATTGCAAAATGTTATGGAATCAAAGTGTTCAGGGGATTAAACTTCAAAAAATGCAAAATGTAAATTTTTATACGGACCCCGTGCAAAAAAAAAATCCTGATGATTAAAATGTGAACTATTCTCTAATAAGGTCTTGTACAAAATTTCAGCAATTTATAACAAAACGTCTCAAAAATATGAAACATAATTGCTGACTTAAAACTCTTTTCGATGACTGGATATGAGTTCACAAAGAGAAAAAATCATGTCGGATGTTTGTGTTTTAGGGGTCATACACAAATTAATAAAGAAAGCAATGATTGAATAAATAAATAATAATTTTGCTATTTATTGATTCAAAAGTGTTAAAAATTTGTAAAAATAATAACTTAAAGAAAAGATTACATAAGTATTTTTACAAGTTCATTGACTGTACTATTTTTAAGTTATATTCTGTAATTCATGATAAGATTTTAAGATTACATGAGATTTTAATTTAAATTCATGATATAAAATTTCAAAGTATTTTTCAGGAAGTATAGATTTAAAATTTGTATTTATAACTAAAGATCTAAAGTAAATTGTTACGAATTTTCCCGGTTCGTTTGGATAGTGGAAGGGATATGGTGTGATAACGCTCAATCAGCATTAGAAAAAACAACAACGACGTTTATTTACACGAAGACACACAGGACAGCACAAAGACGACAACTATATACAGCATAAAGAAGACAATTATCTTCAGCCGAGACGTGCACACAACAAGACTCTACTGAAGACAGTAGCGCACAGCTTAGTTCAGCATCAGCTCCGTCGCTGCTCTGCTAATCTCTGGAAGACACATTGTTTTTCGTCTATTCCGACTACTCCGGGCAGCTGCAGACTGCCTTCTGCGGGGCTAGAAGCCTCTCAACCAATCAGGAACTTTCCAGGCGTATCTCGGTTCCTAATGGACTGATCGAGTTTCGGTTCCTAATGGACGGATTCTCGATGTTTCAGGTATAATCTATTTCGGCGCCAAAGTCACCAAATTGGTCGCCAAGCTCTGGGACCTGCGACGCGACATCCGGACTCCGTCCGATACCGATGACTGTAAAACAGTCTTTCTGATGATGAAACCAACTATGCTGGCAAGCAGAATCACAGATTCGCAATAAGATTTTATTTCCTTATGATGTATTCCTGCGTCTGCACTGATGTATTCCTGCGTCTGCGTCATCTGCACTGAAGCTGTAAACATTTGCATTTTAATTTGTGATTGACCCTTTACCAACTTTGTTTTAACATATCTTCGAGAGTTGTCATGATAAAATTCTGAAATTTTTTACATGACCTTATTAAAGGATGGATTTTTTTGTGCGGGGTCCGTATAAAAATGTAAATTTTGTATTTTTTAAAGTTTAATTCCCTAAAGATTTTAATCGTTCATAACATTTTGCACCATTTTTTTACGCAGTTTTGTAATTTACAGTATATGTCAGTGATCCATATATAATGAAAAACCACGGTCAATGTTTTTGAGACACCCTGTATAATTATAATGTATTAATTTTTTTTATTTCATAATTTCATTAAGTAAATATTTTAAACTTTAAAAGAGAAACATTATTTAAATTGTCTGTTTTTCAAGTTCATATTATATAAAAGAGAAAAGCATTTTATTTTTGTTAAAAATATTATTTATTTTGTATATTTGGAATTTTTATTTAAAAATTCTAATGCACTGGAAAATATCATATTCTTTTGTTTCTTTCATCAATACAAAAAATTTCTAATGTGTGAGCTTATTAAAACTTTATTAGCAAAAAAAGATCACGCACTGATACACAGATTCGCTCTTTCTAGAATCGTTTCATTTTAGTAACACATATTTACTAACAATGAAAAAATTCTATGCAGAAAATTCGAGAGTAGAGGCTTTGAATATTTCGAAATATTTATACATAAAGATAAATTGTATTTATGATTAGCAAAAAGCATCTTTTCCGAATAATTTCTGTCCCTTAAGTTTCTAATAATTTTTCACTTAATTTCTAAGATTTATAATTTCAATAAGAAATAATTGCGTTTTTGAATGCACTGGGAGATTCGAAATCTATTTCTTAAAATATTTATTTTAAAAAATAGATTTAATTTAATTTGTAGTCTTAATTAGATATAATTTAGATTCAATAATTAATTATTAATTTTAGAAGGAAAATACAAGGGAAAGGAAAGGAAAAAAACTACTTCGGTTGAAATAAATTTAATTATTATTAAAGTAATTTGTTTTCAAGAATTCGTTAATAACGTATATATTTTTATAAAACTAAAATATCCAATCAATCTAAATCAAGAAATTGTATCAATGGAAACATTTTATCTAGATTTAAGAAGATAAACCATCTACTTTTAAAAGTATAAAGTAAAATAAAAGTAGAAAGATACTAAAAATTTTATCTCGAAGCAATTATTTAATACTTTAAAAATTTATTTTTATAAACCGAATTAGTTTGCTTCGAAAAAAATCATAGCGAAAATTAGTTATCTTAAATAATAAATATCGTAACATTCTAATATAAAAAGATAATGTTTTGATTTCTTCATTTCAGTTCAAAAAAAGAGGTTTCTTTCAGCAGAATAATTTGAAGGGGTTTTTTTTTTTTATTTTTTTTTATTTTTTTTATTTTTATTTTTGTCTATAAAAAGTTCTCAATGTTCACTTCGACAGATTGTCTTGACTTCAAATTTTTTTACAGTCTGAAAAACTATCTCAAATCATCTCTTTTTTTTTCTCTAAATAATACTTTAACGACAATCGTTAAATTCCGAAGCGTGAAGTATGATCCTTATAAGGGTAGTGTCCAAAGATTTTGTTTCTTGCTATAATGATACAACTCCCTTGGCAATTTCAAAAGAAAATACAAAAGTTTTCTAGATTTAAAATAAATTGTCACTTAAACGGAAAATTCTTTAAGACGTTTTTGTTTTTAAAAAGATTTTTTAGATTATATATCAAAAAAGGATTATATGAATTTCGATGACAGTCTAAAATCAGAATATTAAAATATATTTTTGTAAAATCAAGTACGATTCCGTTTATATGATCATTGCTTTCGTTATAAGTATAGTTTGTTAAATGATAATATATGATTGAATTATTTTTTAAATTATTTTTGGCGCGTGTAAATGACAGTTATCATAGCAATATTTAGATTTTTTAAAAAGTCGCAAATACCAAAATATGACAAACGTTTACAAAATATAATTTTCCTATAATTGCTTTGACGAAAAAAATTTTCTGTAGCTGTTTGTTTTGAATTTTTAAGTTTTGTTTCAGATACAAACTCATTTATGTGCAATTTGTGCATATTTTTTATTAACTGTAGAAACTTCTAATATGAAAAAAATTCCGTACTCTCCTGCACAGATATTAGTTACATATTTATTATTATAATATATAAATAATTTTTAAATCATCAGTATACATGAGAAAGTATTCATCTTGAGAAAAGATACTAATAGAAGCTCAGAAAATTGAAAATTTTAAATATGCGATCTTAAAAATAATTTTCTAGGCCATGTTTCTTATCTAATCAACTTTACCTAATATCACATTAAGATAATAAACATGTTACATCTAATAATTTATCAAGTGTTCTTTAATGCTGTAATATGATATAATGTACATTTCCTACTACATAATATGGAATGGATTC
>JAPMOR010008651.1:0-20203 GCA_026543865.1 Argiope aurantia
GCTCAATGTTTTTAAGTTATCTTTGTCGTAGACAGATAAATGAACATTTTCTAAAAGTTTTAGAACTCAGAATGGTCTAAAATGTGAACATTCCTCAATCTCCAATTCAAATTTTTTCGAAGGTTACGATATTTTCTCTATACTACGTATACGAAAAAGTAAAAATGATCAAACCAAAGGAACTGCGTAGGAATTCTTGAAACGTTATGATGTGCAATTGAAACTCGTCTTCATTTTACACTGCAAAAAAAAAGTTATAAAAAAACTCATATTTGAAGGAGTGATTTTTACTTGCCTACCTGACCTAATTGCCGAGGATTCGAAATAAGGATAGTTTATTCAAAGAGTCGTACTTGATGTCTTTACACAAAAAATCCTTACTGTGATGCAATCTCATGAAACAGCCTTCATTGCACAAGCAAGACGATTCGGAAATTGCAATGAATCATTTAAAACTGTCAGTGATAATATTGCAAAATCGTGAACTACGCAAATGGATACTGGAAGATTCATTTTAATTGCTAATCTACTCAGTGGGATATTTAAAAAAATGGTTTTCCAGCAGCGATAACTTCAGAAAACAAACTAAAACTCTAAGGACAAACTAGTTAGTCTTTGCTATATGTTGTTTGTTATTGACAAAGAAAAGGGGTGGAGTTATAAACAGAAAATTAGCCAAGTTTTTTTTTTAATTGTGGAACTATTTAAAAAAGGTTTTTTATATCGTAGATTAGTTATCTGAAAAGGCTAACTTTTGCAGTCCATAAGTAATATGATGCATTATACATACTTGAGTATAATCATTTCAATAATCTAAAATCTCTAATTATTGATTTGTTATAATTATTAAAAATTAAGTTAGTTTTTGCTATTATACGGCTTTTATAATCATTATCTTTCAGAAACCATTGTTCATGATGCATCGTTTTCAATCTGACGGGACACAGGAGTGTAAAGAAATAAATAATTGATTCTTTTAATTTTATTTATTATTGAACATGTCAAACAACTCTAAGAAAAACTAAAGCAATTTATTTAAATACACGCATTGAGTTGAAATTCCTTAAACTATTAATAAAGGATTAACTCAAGAAACAGATTTTTTTTTTTAAAGTCCTGGCGAAAGGTTAATTTTTCTGTTTGCTGTTGTTGAAGTTTCAATCAGAATTAAAGTACTTACGGTCTTGGTTATTGCACAATATTTCTTCTAATTGGTTGTTTTTGAATGAACTTGCCATATGTTTCTCATGGCTAAAATAAATCCTTTCCCGTTATTTTCAAATTTCAAAGTTTCTTGAAATTAAATGTATTTTCCAATTTAACCAAAGAAGTTAGTGAAACAATGTGCGTATTTTCTTTTTATTATTTATTTATTTTGCACACTTTGGCAACACTTAAGGTAATAAGGAAAGGAAACATGCTTTGAAGTTGATATTTTCATGAAGTCCTTATTATTTTAAAATTCTTACTTCAGATAAAGATCTATATATAACACAATTACACGGTGAAAATAGTTACGAAATAATATAATTACGAGCTATAGTTTATGAAACATTTTCATTTCTTCAAGTATTTTTTTCAGTTGCTAGATTGATGCTATCGGAATTTAAATTTTTGTTTTTATTTGAAAAAAATATTTTTACGGTATTTTCAAATAAAAACATTTCTTAATATCTAAACTGCGTTTGATTAAACTTTTTCTATTTATACATTGACTCTTTTCAAGTACTTATTTGAAACTTCATATAGAAAGTACCGATACATTTGTAACTAAAACATCTTTTTTTAATATTTAGTGTTTTGTTTTTTTCATGTTTACTTACCTTTTTCTTTATAATGTTAACTATATCTATTTTTTTTTCTATTAAATCTAGCTGTCTATTTAAAAAAATTTTTTTTTTTTTTTTTTTTTTTTTTTTTTTTTTTGGATCTCGACTTGCAACATTGATTCAGATGCAAGTTTTTATTCTTTGATTTATTTTAACGGTGCAGATGTTCATATGTTTTGCATTCTGATGTTGTTGTATGAATACTAAAAATTTTTGATACTATATTGGAGAAGTATGTTTATTCACGTTTTTAAAACCATGATTTTAAAGGAAATTCATTCTAGGGCTATAATTCAATAATAATTGTAAGAAGCTGGAATTTATATTTTGCTTTGATATTAAGGTACAAATGAATTGGAATAAAATATTACTTTTAGAAGTTAGAGGAAATTAAAATTCTTTTAGATTTGCTTTTTAATTTTAACGATTCGCTTTTACATTTGGCTGGTCTTCACAACTTGTACAAGGATAAGATTATAACGCTGTTATATCAAAACATTGTGAGTTCGTATTTTGTTATAACAGCAGAGGCCTTTAGCGATTGATGGCATTTTTTATCTGTATGTTAAGTTCTATATGATAGCTACATCAGCTCTCAAATTGCTGCATGTTTACCAAAAAAGTAGCCTTGCATAAATAAATTTTGTCGTATGTCAAGTTGTTGAATTTCGTACGCCAAACCTGACATACGGCATTTTGATTTAAGTGACAGTAAGTAAATTTTTGTTCCATTTGCTATGAGAATTATTTGAGTCTCTGTTATTAAATAATTCATGAGAAAGAGTGAAATCTGTAAAGTGACTGGTTTGATCGCTCTTATTACCTACATTTTATTTGCGGTCATCATGCAAATTAAGGTTGCAGTTAACTATCGAAACATGAACTCGTGCGCACATGTTTTTTGGATTTTTTTTTAAAGTTATAAACTTTGGGCACTTTTCAAATAAGAATGTTGACTGTCCCGTTTTGTCATATGTTTTTGTGTTTCGTAAGTTTTAATTGTTTTATATATCGAGGGTTAAATTAATCCTTAAAGACATTAAAGTGGAAACTCACTGTTTTTGAGGGAAAAGAGAAAGTACTCATTTTTTTTTATATTAGAGTAAAATTTGGAAGCAGGTAGTCAACCTTTCGTGTATAATGCTATAATGCATCTCCACATGTTCTTGTGAAGTAATTGAATTCAATCTTGCCTTTTTTTTATTTCTAAATTATTCAAACATTGACAAAACTTTCTGTGTTAGAATTACTTTTAGAGCATTAATAAATAAACCTTTTGGGGCTATTAGCATACACATTTAAATGTAGCACAAAATTTTAAAGGTGTTTTCCGAATTATCATTCAGAAACTTTGTCCTTAAAATCTAGTCTTTTTAAAGATTCACTTGCGATATTTTGAAGTATAAATTTTGTATTCATTTTTAAGATATTATAAAAGTAATTCAAATAATGAGTGAAGTGGCTTTTTTTTCCTATGATCATTTCTTTATTACAACTAAAAAACTCAAATGAATAAATGTCTTCGGCAATTTTTATAGACGTATCTTAGACGAAACAATGACTTGATAATTAAAAATGCTTGATAATTAAAAAAGTTGGTATTAATACACTTTCCTAAAAAAAGTCGAAAAAGGTTCACATTTATTTCCTTAATTCTGAACATTGTATCGATTTTTCATAGTTTAAACTCGATGAATAATTCGAATTATGTCTTGCAGTTTGTTTTTTCGGTATCTTTGTATTACTCCAAATTTGTTTTTTAAGCATTTTGGTTGTACTGTTCATTCGGATGTAGCGATTGCTTTGGGCTTGGACCAAAACGGATCACTATAAACGGAAAACTGTACATCAGTATATCTTTGTTCATCCAAAAAGATAATAGAATAATTCAACAAAAACCAGACAAAATTAAACAACATATTGGATCTTATTACTAAATACAGATAAATTATGAGTAGATTTCCGTTTCTTTAAGGAAAATCATTTTTATAACTGAATTAAATTAACTAAATTTCTTTCACTCAACTTCGAGGTCAAAGTTTAGAATGATTACAATGCTTTCTCTTGGTGCATTTCATATACGTGAAAATAAAAACAAAATTTTGAAATAAGCAAGTGATAAAGGGGACACATGGGTTCCACTCACAAAAAAGGAAGAAAATAATCGGGTATTATCTTGCCATCTCTTTTTTACGACTTCATTGCCACTTCTGGAACCACGCCACTTTCGTAAGGCTTCATTCTTTTGATATTTTACGAGTTCCATTTCTTTTATAGGAAACCTTTATGGATATTATTCCTTCAATAAGTGATTCTATGCCATAATAACTTTTATATTGCACCAAATTATAAGTACCTCAATTACTTAATGAATTTAAATTGTCGCTTTCAAGACAGATTTGAATCGATTACAAAATACAGTGGTGACCAAAATTGTGAACACTTTCGAAAATCGTTGTTTTTTAACTTTTTATGCTTATAGAAAAGGTTACATTTCACAAAATGTCAACTCTTGCATATCATTTTAAAGAGAATTTAATGCTGATTTCAATGCAAAAAACAAATATTTGCAATACACAGTTATTCTTACTTTAATCTGAATAACACAGTGATAAAATGGATTGTAATTTCTAAATTTCCTGATAAACCACTGTTCTTGTTCTGGGAACCAATCAAATGTTAATAACTTCTAGCAGAAGCTGACATGTTTAAAATTGGAACAAGTCATTATTGTGCTCTTTTTCTGTAGAAGGAAGACTGTTTTTTATGTAATCAAATTGCAAGTTAGAAATTTTGTTAAACTTTTTAATATATAGTTTTAATTTTTGCAAATATTTCAAATATTTAGTTAAGAAACAATGACATCGAATAAAAGAATATATTGGATACCTAGAACGGGAACTAAGATTATACTGTTACAAGAAGTGGTCTTTCCTATGCCGAAATTGCAAGACAGGTGGGTGGATCAGTGACTATATCTGGATTCCGAAAGTTTTGTTTACGATATCAGGAGACAAATTCGATTCAAAATTGCTGAAAAAGGCGCACCGCATCCGCTGATGATAGAAGAATAAAATGACAGTCTCCATTATAGAAGAATGCCATCAGAAGTCAATTGAATGATACTGGCATTTATGTCGGTTCAAGAACAATCAGGAGAAGATTATTAGATGTTAGACTATGAGGTAGAATTCAACGTAAAAATCCTTATCTCAATTTACAGCAGGTATTAAAAGAATACAGTGGGCAAAGGAATGCATTAATTGGACAGATGATCACTGGTCACAAGTTATACGGAGTGATGAAACAAAGATATTGTTATTCGGTAGTGATGGCGAAAATATGTAAGACGTAGAATAGGCCAAGAGCTACTTCCTGACTGCATTCAGGCAACTATGAAGAAACTCAGTTAGTGTTATGATTTGGTCATGCATGTCAGTAGACGGTATTGGTCCCTTTCATGTTATCTATGGGACATTAAATGCAAAAAAATACATTGACACTATTCTAGAGCCAAAACTTAACCTTCCATTAGTGATCTCTTTCCCAACAACACATCATTTATTTTTTTAGCAGGATTCAATTCCTTGCCACACCGCAAAAATAGCGAAAGCGTGGTTTAGTACAAAGAGCATTGAATTATTATTATGGCCAGAAAATCGTCACAATTTTTGAGAAATTATGGCACCGTTTGAAAACTCTTGTACATACGAAGCGTTCCTCAAATAAGAGAATTAATTGAATCTATAATTGTTTCGTGGCATCGTGCAATAACGAAGGAAGAGCTTAAACCTCTTGTCAGCTCAATAAAACATCAGTGTGAAGCTGTAATAAAAAATAAAGGCTACCCTACTAAGTACTGATTATTCACTGCAGTCATCAGCATCTGATGTATCTCCATAATTATTGCCATTCAACTTTTTTTGCATTGCAAATATTTTAATTTGGCTTTTTGTATTGAAATCAGCATTAAATTCTCTTTAAAATGATATATAATAGTTTGCATTTTGCGAAACGTTACATTTTATATAAGCATACAAAGTTAGGAAACTTAAAAATTTTCAAAAGTGTCCACAATTTTGGCCACCACTGTAAATTAGGATGAATATACAGCATTGATATCAAAAGCGTTTATTATAGTTGGAAGAATAACTATTCTTTTGATTTTTATTCTCTAATACTAATAGTGTCAAAAACAGAAAAGAAAGGAAAAAGAAAACTGGAGATTTTGATAAATCTCAATTTTAATCCTCATAGTTCGACAAACACTTTTTTGAAACTAATTGAAAATCTTGGAACACGGCTCGGTTTATGATCACTATAACTCAAACGTTTGAGTTGGCTTAGTGAAATTTCGTATGCGGATTTTATATAAAATTTGTTTTATAACAAATAGATGCATTCAAAGGAATTTTTTTGATTGTGCAAGTTATAGCGCTATATTATATAAAAAAAAAAGCTACATGATGGATAGTTTTATTTAGCTTTAGCATCTAGAGTGTGGAGCCATATCAAATGTTGTGCCAAATTTTTCAGAGTTGACCGTCTCTGTATATGAATATTCTCATTTATGTAAACGCGTACGACTAAATGCAACGATTTAGATTAAAGGAATTTGATATGTGATCCTGTTACGAAAAATTGTAGTTCTGTGCCACATATTTATCGGTCGAAGAGAATGTCGAAAAAATCATACTCGTTATTCTTCTCTATACTCAACGAAGTAAAGAACTTTCATATGCTGGCTCTGAAAATAAAAATCGGAGTATTAGTCGCATTCACGATTTCAGCCAAGGTCAAATTTTTATGAAGGAAAAAGGAGAGATGGCATATTTCCTTTACTTAGAAATTATAGTTGGTTATAAATCATTGCTTTTCCTTATCCATTATGAAATTGAAAAAAAAGGATAAAATCTTGAAAATATAAACCCTTGTTAATTAATAAAATAAACTTTGTTTAATCTAATTATTTGTTTTATGAAAGTGTTGGTTGTTGAATATATATATATTCAATCTATATATCTTCTATTCTTTTGATTCTTTTTCTTCTATTATTCTGATTCTTTTGGTTTTATGTGCATTTAAAATATTTTGGAAAGTGTTAATGGCTGCACTTTTTTTAAAAAAAAATCGAGGAATTAAACTGAAAGCGACTCGCGACATTTCCGTTTTGATATGCATCAATTACGATTTGATTTTATGACAGCAACTGCCGTAAAGCCAGAGACGCTCAAATGAGAAGCAGAAAATAAGATTAATTTTTTTTATAGCTTCAATTATTGCAGATGGATATTTCTACAAATTTGTAATATTGCTTATTGCTTTCTTGTAATGTTTCCTATTCGTCACTGGAAAAAAGAATTGCAGCGATTTTGAATAAAAGTTGAAAAGATACTAAATCAATGAATCTTGGTATTGATCATAACTAATGACTGTTTAATGACGCGCGGCGATGAATTTTGCGACTTTGGTGACGAAATGAAGGTTATGGAATCCTTCAAATCCTACAACCCCTTCTCTATCCAGAAGCTCCTGTTTTTTTTTTTTTGGTTGTTAAATTAATATATATATACATTTGCGTAAATACATTTATGTGAAAAAATTTTATTTTGAATGAACAAAAATATGAATTTAATAAAGCAGTCTACAGAAATTACTGCTAATGCAAATTAAAGTGTATGAAATACAAAATGTAAAAAAGAAGTTACTTTATTTCACTTAAAGTAAGATACTAATTTTTATACAGAAGAGGAAATTCAAACTTTTTTTAAAAATTAGTATTCCAATTACTGCATAAAATTAAATTCAAAAATTTATTAGATATGAAGATATTATTAAAAAGGCAATTAAATTAATATGGGAATTTCTTATGAGTTATTTTTAGTAAATATACTGAAACAAAAAGAAAATTTAAAATAATAAATTATTGTTTGGGCATTGAAGCACGTGTCAAATTTCCTCCAGTTCGGACAAAAATATACACGTTTTTATATATAACATATATTTATGAGCGATGTACATTAATCTTTATAAATTATTTCGAAAGTATTTATTAAATTATTTCGAAAGTTTTTATTAAATTATCAAAAATCTGTAAGCCAAAACTAAAATTATGCAAGTGTGAGATTCATATCTAGAAACATTTAAATAAATTATAATCGCAATTGAATTTATTTTAATTTGTACTAACTGTTATATATTGTTACGAAATTTTCTTTACCGGGGTTCGTTTGGATAGTGGAAGTTATATGGCGTGGAGAACGCTCAATCAGTAGGCAGAAGTAGAATAAAAACAACGACGTTTATTTACACGAAGACACACAGGACAGCACAAAGCGACAACTATATACAGCACAGAAGACGATTATCTTCACCCGAGACGTGTAGCATACAACCAGAATCTACTGCAGACAGTAGCGCACAGCTCAGTTCAGCACTAGCTTGCCTCAGTCGCTTCCGACTCCTCCGACTCTGGCTCGGATTACTGACTTCGTCGACTCGACTCCGCTGCTCTCGAACTACTCCGTCGTCCCCGCTTTCTCTTCTTCGACCACTCCGTCCACTCTGACTACTGGCTTCGTCGTCTCCCAACTCGGACTTGACTCTCTGGCAGCCGCAGCCCCTTTTATAGGTCTCAGGAGGCGGGGCTAGAAGCCTCTCAACCAAGCAGGAACGTTCGAGGCGTATCTCGGTTCCTACTGGACGGATCGGGAAAATTCTCGAAGTTTCGGGTATTATCTATTTTGGCGCCAAAGTCGCCAAATTCGTCGTCAAGTCGCCAAATGGTCGCCAAGCCCTGGAACCTCCGATGCGCTAGTCCCATTCAGATGTCTGTAAAACGTTCTTTCTATTGATGGAATAAACTATGCTGGGAAGCCGAATTGCAGGTTTGTAACAATATATTGCGTCGTCTCTGCGAAAAAATGGAAGCGCCAAAGCTTAAGAATATAATCATTGTTTGATTTTGGGTTGTACCAGATCAGTGTAAACCCTACAAGACAGCTAGCGCTTTATATTAATTACGGCATTTGTCGTTTAGTTCCTTGCCCAAATAACAAATTTCACTTTCATGAGAAAACGAGACATTTATAAATTTGGGTTAGTTTACAATTTGTCACACATTTATTTTTCCTTTTTATGCATTTTTATTTAACTTGTTTCATAATTGTGTAAAAAAAGAAATTTTGTAATCGACTTTTTATTTTGTTTTGAGTTATTGATGTATATAATATTTTTAAAACTTAATTAGCAGTTTATCGACTAATTTTTATAAAATTAATTCCTTATGAACAGGTATTATCTAATATAGAATTTGAGGAAAATGGATATCGGATGGAGAATTTAAAAAAAAATGGCTTATGAAACTGATTATTGTAGAAAAGTTCAGTAAAATAACCTATTTCATGTTTTATATTTGTAATGATGGAAATTTTTTAATCAATTTTTCACGCAATTCCTCTTATATTTGAGTTTTGAAATCTAATAGTTTTTATGATATTTTACAATTTTGGACTTTTTAATTATTAATCAATATTAATTTAACTAAAAATTCATTTCGCTGAAGGGGTGTTATCTATTATTAAGTATTTTCGATTACATATTTGTTATATTGTTTTATGGAATAAATATATTAAAGAAAAAAAAACTAGACAAATAAGTTCCAAAAAATTTTCTATTTTATCAATAAGTTAAAAAAAAAAATCAAATCTTTAAATGAAAACTAAAATTTTGAAAGTGTAAGATTCACACGTAGAAATATTTAAATAAATTCAATTGCGATTCTAATTTATTTTTTGTAAATAATTAATTAATTAATTTTAGTAATATAAAATATCCCAAACATCTAATATAATGAATGCTTAGAATATATTGTTACTTGTGATATTAATTGGGGGGTTTTATAGAATATTTAGATTGTCTTGTGCAATTTTATATTTTCTATATTTAGTATAACTCATAAATATTTCTTCTCAAATCTTATTTCAAATGAAAGAAGAAAACTGTCGTATATTTTTCTATAAAAGTCGAAATTTGTAAGCAATTCTTAAATTCAGCCTTCTCTTAATACAGGAAAGATACCTGACTGGGTGGAAGGTCAGCTTTTCCGACTGGGGCCTGCCAAATGGGATTTCGACGAGGATTTCTCACTCAATCACTGGCTCGATGGCTCCGCGCTCATGTACAAATTCACCATCAAGAAAGGGCACGTAAGTGACATTAACTATCGTTTGACCTATTTGAGTGTGTAAACAGAATAATCTGTTAACCATGATTCTTAAATATATACTGCTGCGAAAAACACGCTTGCTATGATGTTCGCTTGTTAGTAATACTTGAACTATTCTGGATAACAATATGGTATTACTATAATATTTCCTTTATAGATTAACTGTTATCATCAATTCTGTGTGGCTTGGTGCTATTTTAGGTAGATATTCAATCATTAGATTTGATAAATTTATGCTTCCCATTGTGACTTTTCAGAGTTAATCGGATAGTTCTATTTTCTACAATCCAAAATAAAATAACGGAAGCTATGAAAATATATTATGTTATAATAATAATTATGTAAGATAAATAATAATCCAGCTAAGGAAAAAATAAATTAATATTGACACGCCATGAACTAAGATTTTGTATTTCCGACATTTCCGTAATTTTTCCTATTTCATCGGGATCATCAACCAAGTTCTTGTAGTAATTATAGTAGATTGGTGGAATGTAATCCAGAAGTTTTAAAACATTTTTAATTTTATTTTTCTAAATTGTGTTTGCATTGCAATTTTCTGCACGTTAAAAACAATTGCATTTGCAAACAAACGAGCACAATTAGTAACTTCAAAACTTAATGAACTAAATAAAATTTAGTGCATAGGTTATTTGGTGAACATTTTAGATGTAAATTTTTATCAAATCTTGAATGAAATATATCGGAATTGTCCGTATGTCGGACTGTACTTCCTTCCACATTCAATAAGTGGGATGATTGAAATCAATGAAATTCGGTAGGTCATCTTGTGACTACAGCTTCGTGTCAGATATTGGTTACAATCTGATATGGAAGAAAAGTACCCAAAATACTTGCATGGTTGATACAATAAAAAGAATAAAATCACCTGTTCTCTAATACTATGCAAGGCATTCTGAGCCTTATCCATGATCCCTAACTACACAGGAGAGAGGCCGCGGTGGCCTGGTGGTAAGATCTCGGCTTCGGAACCGGAGGGTTTCAGGTTCGAGACCCGATTCCACCGAAGAACCGTCGTGTAAGGGGGTCTGTTGCACGTTAAATCCGTCCTGACCAAACGTCCTCCTGCTGGTGTGGTGTGGAGAGGGGGGTGCCAGCTCAGATGTCGTCCTCGTCATCTGACCGCGGTTCAAAATGACGAGGTCCGTCCCAAAATAGCCCAAGTGTTGCTTCAAACGGGACGTTAATATAACTAAACCTAAACCTTACACAGGAGAGAGAGGAATACGACTTTTTTATTGCAGAATATACGAAAAACTTGCGGGAGGCCAATTCCGCTTATTAATTTCTGGTGTCTGAAATATGCATAACATTTTTCTTCATTTTGCGTTCTTGTATATGTAGTATAGATAAAGTATAGTAATCATCAAAAATTCGAACTCGAGATTTTGACGGACTTTCACGTTTTAGACCCGAGTTCGAAAAATATTTTTTTAGAAAATTTCTGTCTGTGACAATAACTCCGCAACGCTTTGAGCTAGACGATTGAAATTTGGTATACAATCTTTACAAGTTTTGAGTAAAATCTACTCAGAGGAAGTCCATCTGTCCAGCTGTTCAAATAGAAGTTAACACGATAATTACAAAACAGAGCTAGTTAGATAAAATTCTATAATTTAACATCTATAATGTAGACACATTTTAGTTTTTGATTCCACTACGTGTCGAATGTCTGTCGGTCTGTACTTTCAGAAATATAAACATGATAAACCTTTCTCTAAGACGCAATATCTCAAATGTATCAATATAGTATGGAATTTTGTGACTACAAGTGCAGTTTTGAGTCAATTTTTAAATTTAATATGCAGAGAAAAGTGTCTTAAATACAAATTAGATTTTGGGTTACTATTAACGTATGGCAGGGACTAATCGCCAAATAACTCGCCAAGGAGAACGCGATAGATAGTATCTGCGAGGATGAAATTTGACATAAAGATTTATCGTGCGAATCGCAGATATTAAATTTTTCACCAAATGTATCATAAAGAAAACAATCGGATATGTGAAAGAGATTACTCAAGGTCTTAGATAATATAATTTGGCACGGCTTAGATAAATATAATTTGGTATGCTCTCTTGTAATAAACCTGTAGAGTTTTGTCCAATTTTGGATCCAATCAGTGGAGACATCCAGAAGGTATGCTGAGTTTCTTTCATTATATTACGAAGCACAAAATGCATCCGTGTCGCTACATGTAGCAATCGAAGAGAAAAGGCACTCACTGACAGATAGCTATGATTTTTAAGAATTATGCGGCTTTCTCTCTACACTTTCTCAATGCCACTATTCGTTCAGGGGATGGGGGGTCACGGTGGCCTGGTGGTAAGGTCTCGGCTTCAGAACTGGAAGGTATTTAGTTTCGATACCCGATTCCACCGAAGAACCGTCGTGTAAGTGGGTCTCGTGGGCGTTAAATCCGTTGGGGGCTAAACAACATCCCACTGGTGTGGTGTGGAAGTTTGGAGAGGGGGTTCTGAAAGTTCAGATTTCGTACTCGTTATCTGATCGGGGCTCAAAATTAAAAATTCCGTCCCAAAGATAGCCCTCGAGTTGCTTTAAAACGGAACGTTAATATATCTAAACATCGTTTGGGGAATGAAGAGGGTATTAGAACGGAAAAGATAATAGTCTGATCTTCTTATTCCTAAAATCATTCCAGTTCCGGTGTATCTTAGAATACTGAAACTGCCGAGTTTCTCTTTCGAAGATAAGGAAATTTTTATGTCCCTCAAAGAAGGGATTGATATAAAAGACCTTTGTTAGCAGATGGCTATTTAGTAAATATATGCTTGGACACGCCTTGAGTGTTTTAGAAACCCTCCTTGACCCTCAAATCCATCTGAGTAACGAATAAAACATCTGTCATGGTTTTTCAATCACACCTAACGAAAGAGGAAATTTCTCAGTAACAATTTCTTAGTTCGGGTCGCCTGCTGTACTTCTGTTTAAAGGGCATTTGGAGTCGATCCGTTTTCATAGCAAACGAAAACATTAAGAGAACACTCCCACAAGTTGAAATTGCTCTTAACACTATTTTTTTTGGAAAGCTATTATTATTAAATTAAATAATATCTATTAATTTAGTTTTATATTTAAATGTATCAATATACAATGACAAATTGAATTCATGCCAAATAATATAAAAAGGAATTGCTACCATTTTTTTATAAAATTATAGCCTTGTTTTTTATATAAATTTGATAATGAATGAAATAATTTTGAAATGAATATGAATAACTTTAATTTCAATATCAGGTCAAAATATTTAGAATAAGACTTAGCAGATATGTTGGCCGCGGTGGCCTGGTGGTACGGTCTCGGCTTCGGAACCGGAGGGTTTCAGGTTCGAGACCCGATTCCACCGAAGAGCCGTCGTGTAAGGGGGTCTGTTGCACGTTAAATCCGTCCTGACCAAACGTCCTCCCGCTGGTGTGGTGTGATGTGGTGTGGAGAGAGGGGTGCCAGCTCAGGTGTCGTCCTCGTCATCTGACCGCGGTTCAAAATGACGAGGTCCGTCCCAAAATAGCCCAAGTGTTGCTTTAAACGGGACGTTAATATAACTAAACCTAAACCTTAGCATATATGTTCCGTTTTATGTCAAAGTAGATGCCAACCATGCATATAAAATTTTAGTTTACTGATCCAAACAGTAAAAATGAACACTGTAAATCATTCTTTGATTTACAGTGTTCATATTTACTTAAATCAATTTTTCAGTTGGTTTAAGTAGAGAACCTTTTCCCTGCAAATTCACGTGTTTATCTACGTGTTATCTCGTGATCCTGCTATCTTCAGTGTGAATATGACTACGGTTATTTCTAGCTATGTGACTCACCTGCTATGATGCGCCATCTCATAAATATGACTCACTTTTTTACCGAGATTTTTTCTAGCCCTTCAATGCAAATCCTTTTTTAGTCCCTTTGCATTCACAGCTGCAAATACTGTTTTAGACAAGACTTACAAATGGCAACTAGCTGACATCACTTAGAAAAGTTGCTGAATGTTTGATGTAAATTTTTATTTACTTGCCACCTATGGCGCCACCTGTAAATGTTCGTTGAGTAATTTCCAATTAAAACTTTTGTGCATAAGTTAATATTCATGATTTCCTCAGCAAATATAAGCATCGGATTGCGACAGACATCTTCTGCTTACACCTTTTTTTACTGTTTCGTATACGTAGTATAGAGAAAGCATTGTAATCGTACAGCGCCAACGTACAAATTCGTATACACATTTTCCTTTATTGTTAGTTGACAAAAATAAATTATTTTATGAAAAGATGTTTTCCTTTTTATCTGTGAATAAGTTGAATTGGTGATCTATTTAATTATTTTAATCTTCAAACCTCGAAATCCTTGACTTCTCATAAGTCATCTTTGAAATGTTCTTAAGCCATGTATCAACATTTACTCAACGTACTTAGAAATCTATTGCCAATTCAAGACACTGCTAAGAATTGGTATGATGCTGTCTGGAAGGCTAAATATCCCCACCCCATCAACATCAATCACTTTTTTATGGCATCATTTGAATTGGGGCCACTGGACGCGGAGGGGGGAGGGGAGATTTGGAGGAGCGTAGAAAAGAGAACGGACTAGTGGTGTACTTTATCAAGGTGTTTACGAAAGAATTTGGACGAATGAAGTTATTGGAAATTATGGGTGGAAACATTGGAGTGGGAATGCCACACCCCATTGGCACATCGGGAGTGATCGTATGTGATCGGCGTTTCAACGGATAGAGTGCGCTTCTTTATTAAATATTCCACAGCCTGTGATTATTGGGATTTATCATACTTCCTTGTATTCTGATGGATGCGCGTTTTGAGAGGATGATAATTATCATGTTCAGTTCTGTTTCTGGTTCCAAATTTATTAGGTTATGGTAACATCTTCCACTTCATTTCACTTGGCTGCTTTTCAGGCTTGTTTAAAATTATGAAACATGTCACACAGAAAAGCACTAACAGAATTTAATACGATTAAAATAAATATGGGCGAAAGAAATTGGTAGCGACGTAAGCTACCAGAACGATTTAATTGATTTGGAATCTCTAGTAATATTAAGGACAGAGTGTTGAGTATTCACTTCAACTTGACACCCTAGAAACAGCAAAACAAAGATCAACAATCCAACAATGAAAAACTGAGTACATTCGATACAGGATTTTTAATTTCAAATAATAACAAAGATGTGTGCGTGTGGTTATTGAGCAGGTCAGACCAGTTGCTCTACAGCTACCTAAATTGGAACTTATATACTTCAGAAAAAGAAAATTCACACCTCGGAGTGACTTTTTTTTTAAATTTTTAATAAATAAAAATTTAGGTTAAATTTTTTTCAGCAATTTCTGATTTATTTTTCACCATGTAAAAAAAAATTTAAAAAATTTCTTTTTAATGATTATATATTTTTTTATATATTAAATATTTTTTAATTTTAATTTTTTTTCTTGATTTGAAATGTAAAAAAAAATGCATGTAATTTCCAACTGTAGATTACATTTTCCCCAGAAATTAAGATGTTTTCCATTATTTCTTGAAGTATTCAATTGCATGATATTCCAGCAATGCTGAAGGTTAAAATACAATTATTTTTAATATCTAGTTTACAAAAAGGATTTTTAAAATTTGAAGTTACAATATCATTAATTTTTTTAAAAAAAACTGATAATCGAGACAATTACATTTTGAACAACGCGATGATGCGACAAATCTTTTAAACAGGTGCACGTGTGAAATGAACAAAACATATATAACATATAGGAATGCCGCAACTTTATTGCGTATTTACAATTTATTGCTTAAAAATTATTTATTAACGATATTGGGGCTATTAAGTTGTGTCTAAGAGATATAATTGAAATCAAGTACAACTAACATCATCCGGCTAGTTTAAAATACATAGCGATAAAAACCCTGTACTATATATAGTATTGGTAAACAGTTTAAACAATAGTTTTGTTTAAAAAATTGCACACTTTTCCCATTGTCTGAACATTATGCATATGGAATATATAGTTGAAAATAAGAAGTGCATATGAAACGTGCGGGAATTAATTTTCAATGTATTATTCAATAATATAAAAACAATTTATGCAAACTTTGCATTTTATTCACTTTGTTATTAGTAGATAGCGAGTAACCGTACCCATGATATTTGAGGTTTTGTCAGTTTTTGAAATATTTAATGAAAAAATATTGTATCCTATTTAGTATTTATATTGCATTTGGCAGGAAAAAGTAAAGCTTTAATTAACAAGTGAGTTTAAAACAATATTATTTACCAATTCTACTTTTAGATTTACTACTACTAATTCTACACCTTTGTCGCAACACAAATCAATGCTTTCCGGTTTTTTTTTTTTTTTTCTGCGATGGAAATTTGTCTCTTGGTTAGAAGAGCACGTGTTAACTCTTCCTTGTTTTTAAAAACGTAATGGGGTGTCGAGCGATATCATATATAGAGAAAAAAAGGACGAAGACGAGAAGCTATCAATTTGAAAAGAAAAGTGCCGAAACATGAGGAACTGTATCAATATTTAGATATTCGAGATGAACAAAGACTATTTACATTGTGAGACTGAGTTTTGAGTCGGAAGTAGTTTAAATAAATTTGCAGGCAAATTTGAAAAATATGAAATCATGAATTGAATCATTGTCAAGTGATGTTCAGTCGGCTATTCAAAACGATGTAACAAAACTATATAAATAAAAAAAAATGCAAATTTATATAGATTTTTTAACCTGATAATGGGCTGGTTTCTAATACTTCATAGATAGGCAAGTAATTACATCATCATTAGATCTCTGTGTAACGGGGTGAGTTGAAATCATTTTCATCTATTTCTGGGCAATCCCTTAAATGTCCTCATATCCAAATATTCTCTGAAAGATGTTAAGAAAGAGTTAAAATGTAATCGTTACATAATCGAAATTCAAGGGCCGTTCATCGAGTCACTCGGAAAGTATTCGCATTTTCATATTTTTCCTAATATATCTGGATACTTTTAATCATTTAATGATAGAATGGTCACAGCTCTACAAATGAATTTGTAAATTATTAAAGAGGCGTGTATTTCCAGTTGGTAAATTATTTTCATTGTTTTGTTTCAGTCAACTGATATACTGCTTAAGAAATTACGATGTCTAACTTTTTTTTTACATTCCAACAGTGCATTTAGGTATATAATTATTAATATATTTTTATTAACATTCATTTTTCTGTCTGTTTGTTAAAAACTTTGCAATTGATTAAAAACTGGCATTACGGACAGATGGCGCGTTGTCAAATCCTTAGCTCATCAAAAAGTTAATTTTAAATCAATGGCAGATTTCACACACCGAAAAACTATTGGGTGGTTCGGAAAGAAATTTCGTTTTTTCCCGACGGAGGATTTAATTGTGTAATTTTGCACCCAATTTCACATTTAAACCGTATAATTTTTATATGCTTTGAGAGCTCATATAGTAAGGCTTGTGTGTGAAAAATTCCAATTAATTCTACGCAGTAGTTTTTGGTTGGTGCCCTTTTAAATATGAAGAGCGATAAGCAGCATTTTCGACATATCTTACTGTTTTACTACAGAAAGGGTAAAAATGCTGTTCAAGCCAGAAAGAAATGGACCGATGTGAATGGAGAAGGTTTGTTGACAGTACGCCAGTGCCAGAACTGGTTCGCTAAATTTTTTAGATGGTAAAACCTTCTCTTCAAATGAGCAGCTCAAAAACCACCTCGATCCGTTTTTTGGCAGCAAAGACCAAAAATTTTATGAGCGTGGAATTATGCTACTTCCAGAAAGATGGCAAAAGGTGTTGGACCAGAACGGCCAATATATAATTTAATAAAGTATTTGTTTATTATACAAAAACTGTCTTTCATTTCCACAAAAAAAAAAAAAAAAAAAAACCACGAAATTACTTTCCGAACAACCCAATAAAAAGCTGAAAACAAGTAAAATAAAATTAAAAATTAATATACCAAAAAACGGACTAAAAATTATAAAATTTTCTATAAAACCTTCTTTCTTTAATTTCCTTTCAGGACAAACTGTATGAGGTTACAGTTACAGATATGCATGGGGCTAAGAGATGTTTTTTTATATTTTAGTCCACCTTAAAAACGTGATATAATTTTTTTAAGTTGTTATTTAACCAAATTATCAGCAATTTTTAATGGAAAGAAAAAGTTTACTCTTTTCTTATTGAAATTGATCAAGTTAGGAAGCTTGTAATCGAAGATCACCTCGAGGAAGCGCTACTTGGTGATCGATGTATATTCCTTACGATAGGCATTGAATGGTTTTAAATTGTCTAGCATTCAAGATTTCTTTATTTCATCAATATTAATCGCAAAAGAATGCTTAAATATTATGTCAATATTTCAATATTTCAAATTTTTAAAATTTGAAGTAAATGCCTACACCTAACTGTTTAGAAATTATCAACTTGGCCACAGTTAGAATTGACAGCTGGCGTTTATATAACATAATTTTTAATCAGCACAAAATTATAGTAAAATTGAATTCAGATGGACTGAATAACAGTCGAATTTCCTTATTTATATTAACTCCTTGTCACCTGTGTCTCATTCAAGTCGAAATCTTGATAATAAATTGCAAAATATATAAATTGTGAATATATGGTGTTCCTATTTAAAATTTTATTTTAAAAAACGTATCTACACTTTCAAACTTGTAAATTTGTCATTTTATATAGGTGGATGTTATGACGCGATTTTTGGATACACTGGCATATCAAAAGATTTGTCAAATCAAGAGGCCAGTCTTCACGGAGTTTGGGACAAAATCATACCCGGATCCCTGCAAAAATGTTTTCTCAAGGTATTTGTAATTTTCTTGAAACTATATAATACTTTTTCGCTTTTTCGTATACGAAACTTGGAAAATAAAAATAAAAAATTTAAAAAATTTTAACTTCAGATTTTGACAAATCGTTATGTTCAAGTTTCAATCTGAAAAACATTTTTTAATTATGAAAACTAACTCAAATTCTTTGAATTAAAAAACACGTTCGAAATTTGATATAAGATCTTTACACCAAATTTGTGGATTTTTTTAAAAACCTTCTAGACGAAATCCATTTATAAGAAATCGGATTGACTAGTCTTTTAACGTGATCATAACTACAAAATATAAAGACCTAGATAAATGAAATTTGGTATACAGATTTACCATTTGAAATGTAAAAAAATGCCAAATTTCGAGTTAATTCCAGTAGGGAGTTGACCATCTGTCTGTTTACTTTCGTATACATGCAAATGTGATAGTTCGAAATTGCAACGACTTAAATAAATGAAATTTAGCATATGAACTTAGCTTTAAAATTGTATTTTTGTCAAAATTTGATTTCCTCGGTTGATAAGACTTGTATGAGTTGTCAATAGTGATTTCTCTTGTATTCGAAGTAGTAAAAAAAAACTAAACAATTCATTTGAACAAATGTTGTAAAAGTAATGCAATTTAAAATCGTACATTAGCGTATACATTCAGATATATTTGACTTTATAAGGGCTTAAAATAAAATGCCTTTCCGTTAAAAATTATGAATAAGTTACTAAGCAACGGAAACCAACAATAGCACATAAAACTTTGGTTTTTATTTTCTTTCTTACATTTGTATAAACTTTTCTGAAATATTTCACAATTCTTTGAAAATAGTGTCAAAACTTTATATTAGGCATATTATCCCAGCACTTCAAATGAATAATCATAACTACATAACTTCTGACTACAACCTTTAGACATAATGATCATCCACATGTGATTATTATGACCGGAGAGCTTTACACTTTTAAATAAAATTCTAAAATGTCTAAAAGGAAATTTAATTTATTACATTCGATAATAATTTATTTTTTATAAAATTTTACATAAAAGTATGCTATGGAGTACTTTGAATATGAGCGATATTTTTAATTAACTTTATGCTCATTTGAAAAGTTCAGATGTATCTTCATTTTCTGCTGGTAAACTTGTATTCTGCTATCTTGACTTGAACCTTTCGACTACAGAATTCTTAAAACAATTTCCATTTAATTTTTCCATCATGACGCTTTCCAAATGTAAAAAATGTATTCTTCTATTTTTCTCTGTTGGCG
>JAPMOR010008654.1:22577-35063 GCA_026543865.1 Argiope aurantia
AAAAAGTAAGCTTTAAGTAAAAAGAATGAAAAATAAAAGCTATAGAATCGCACTATTAACAAAACACTTCAAACATACAAGAACGATCTGCTACCTACTGGAAACGAGGAAACAAAATAATAAAAATGGGATTCAATTAAAATTGAGAAAAAGAAAGGAATATTAATAAAACCTCACTTGAAAATGAAATCACTTTTGTTTAAAATTGAAAAGTTCATTTTTGTACGGCAATTTCAAGTGCTTCGCATTTAATTATTAATTTAACTTTTTTCTCCAACGCCATCATTTTTCTCATTAATTCCCATTAGTTTGAAAAGTAATTTTTTAAGGGAAAAGTTCTTTTTAACTTTTATTCTTATGATTAATTTTAATGTAAAAAGTGTGGCTAAAGTCATTGAAAGCAAGAGAGAAAAGAACGATTCTTTAAAAACCACTTATTCTAAAACTTCTCAATAAGCGAATTCTAGAATAAGATATCAGAAAACGTTAAACGAATTTGGAAAAAAAAATCGTTTGCATAAAGTTTGCGAAAAAGAGAGAGAAAGAAAATTGTGATAATCATGAAATAGAACATAGAGCAGCGTAATAAAAATTGAAAAGGAAAATTTTTTGACGCCGTAAAGTAAAAAAAAAAAAAAATGAATTTAACGTCTGGTTAACTGAATTAATTGCATCAAAACTTCATACTTGAAAGTCAATCCATGATGAATTTTCCTTTCACAAAGAATAAAACAAAAGAAAAAGAAAAGAAAATGATCTCTGAATTGTTTTCAGAAAGAATATTTTAAATTACAAACTTCGCTATAGTTTTGCCCTTTCAAAAATAATTCAAACTTAAATGTTTCATAAAAATTGAGAGGAAAAAAGCAAGATTTTATGAATTGTGAAAATATTTAAGGCTTGCTATCTTTCCAGTTTGTAATATTTGAGGACATAAATTAACCATTAAGAAAAGAGATAGATTTCGCTTAATACTTAAATATACTTCATTAATATGAAATATTCTCAAAAGGCAGGAGATAATACTTAGAAAAAAAATTTAGATTGTGTGTTACTTAAGGAAACATTTTTAGGTTCGAGAAGTTAGGTATATGACAACGATTTCGTCTTTGAGTTCTGACTAATTTTTTGCAATTCTCATCACTTGGTGGCGCTGTTCTTCTACTAATGCGCATGCAACAGTCGTTTGTATATGGATTTTATATATTATCAACTGTTAATTGTTTCGTTACAGATTTTCTATTGTATTACAATACGAAATAAGTAATATTTCGTCAATTCTTAATATTACTGATTTCTTATGAGAATAGTGCTTGAACATTTTATACTCTAAACTTATTTTCCTTCATTTTATAGCATAGTATTTATAAAAGCTGAATCAAAAGACTGATATTTAATTCAAAAGTTGCTTGCCATGCAATGCTGATGATTCTAATATAGCAAATAAAAAAGTTAATAAACGAATAAATTAAAAAAAATGAAACAGCTCCGGAATGTTCATATTTGCATAATTCGAATAAATATAATTAAAAAAAGTGAAACAGCCCCAGAATATTCATAAAAACATTCAATTCCGTTCTCTTAATATTTATAAAGCACTGCACTGTTTCTTAATATTTTGTTTACTTAATATTTATAAAAGTTGAATCAAAGAACTGTGATATTTAATGCAAAGAATGTTCGCCACGCGCTGGCTTAAAATTCCATTATAGAAAATAAGAAAAAGCTCACAAACAAAAGAGATTCAAGAAAAAAAAAGTGGAACAACCTCAGAATGTTCATATTTGCATAATTCTGAACAGAAAATAAAATAATCAAATCCACAATGCAACAGTTTTTTTTATAAACATGTGTTATAAGTTTATCAGATAAAATGTTGAACTTATACGTGTTTCAAACATTTTAAAATAATAGCCTGTTGTCATATAAATGAACTAAACTATGCAAATACGTTTCATTAATTATCATAAGCATAGAACCGAATAAAAAAACAAATAAAAGATCATTCAGTTACAGAAAAAGTATAAAAAGTACGAAGTATTACTTCTGGCACTTTAATTAAAATTGGGACCTTTTTTTTTTTTTAAGAAAACGAAAATTTCGTCATATTAAAAAAATGTTTAGATAAACTTAGTAATAATTGTATTTATTAATCCTATATATTTCTCTATTATATGAATCTATTTTATTAATCAAATCATTCAACTTACATTTGTCCTAATAATAAATCTTGAAAAAGTCAACTCATATTTTTTTAACGAATCTTGGCATATTGAGTATGCAATATAATTATCTTCTGTTCACCAAAAAGGAAAAAAAAGTAATTTCTTAAATCTCTTGCTAAACGAATTCTTGGAGAAAACTTTGAAGAAATTTAAATTATTTTGAAGAAATATTCGCTGGGAAAAGGTTTCAGAAAATAAGAAAAAAATTTAGTGGCACTCATGGACTGGGCAAAACGTTGAGGAATAAAATTCGAACTAGAAGAATTTTTTCATATAGAAGAAATCAAAAACCTCTTCTTTAAAATCTCGTCAATTGTGATGATTAAATGAGAAAGACATGTTAGAAAATAAGTTCAGGGTAATAACTGCGCAGATAACGTTTGAGAATTTAAAATAGCTAAATTGATTTCGATACAAAAATTTGAATAGAATTATTTTCTTCATGATGGATTCTTTCAAATGAATTGTAAGACGAAGCAAGAAAAGAGAAGTACATTAAGAACCAGAAAAGTAAGAAGATAAAATATTTGATGAGGATTTGCTTGTCTTCTTCATTTTAAGATGGAATCCCAGCATCTTGTTGCTAATTAGTATAATTTTCTTACATAAAGCATATTATTACAGGTTTTTTTAATTATTTCTTACTTTTTTAATTTGTGATTTAAATTCTATTTTAATAACTTTCTACTTTTTGTCCATTAATTAATATTTAAAAATATAAATTTTATGAGATCTAGAAATCATTTTATCTTCATTATTGGAAGTTTCTACTTGTATACAATCAAACTTAGTTGAATTAATCGATTAATTAATAAATGCATTCTAATATTAGAATAGCGTATTATTTTTGACGGAACATTGCTGTACAGGAAATTTAAATACTATTACATAAAGGAGTGAGTGGGAAATAATTTTTAAAAAATGATTTTCATAAAATGTAAGCAAATCGAACCAAAATAAACCCATGAAAATATGTTGTTACGTAAAGTTTATTTCCAGTGCAAATAATTCCAACGTAAGAATGACAGTTATACGGACAACATTTTTGGATGCTGATCGGATGCCGAATGAAGGATCACCGACGACAAACTTGGCGACCAGTTGGTGGCAAAATAGAAGGTAATAGAATCTCCAGGAATTCTGGTGATAGTACCAATATTAAGCGAATTATGCCGATCCTTCGATAACTATCTTTCCAAGTGTACATGCATCATTACTTTCGGATTCAGTCCTTTCAATAATATTTCGTGATATATATATCCCTGAAAATGACGACGAAAATCTCGCGCAAACACCCGTTAGATGTATAGAAAAATGGCCTACATCAATAAATTTGTCTTTTAACATATCAAAAAAAAATTATAAGTAGAGGTATGAAACTTTATATCCTTATAGAGGATTTCAAGAAAAATAATTTATTCAGAGAGACACTGTTTTACTATGGGCGCCCTATAAAAATTAATTTTTCTAATGTTTTATATTTTTCGACAAATGGCAAAATATTTTCATAATTCGTGTACCTCATTCGATGAAAATCTGTAAATGGATGTAAATGTCTAACTTCAGTAATTAAGAAATATTTGTTCCACATTCTGGGGATATCCTGTGTGTGTGCACGTTCCACACATTCTCCTGAATAATTCCATCACTCTCCTGAATAATTCCATAAACTTATTATTACAATAAGAGAAATAATATTTTCAACTTTTTGAAATTCAAAATTAATTTAAATATTTTATTAATGAAAAATTAACCAACAATTATCCACAGTAATCTCAAGGGAGATTATTTCAGAAGAAATATTTTTGATTTATCCTTCAGTTCAATACTTAATCATTTCAGTGATAAGAATTTCATTTTCACGCGATATTTCTTTTAAATACAATAAATTTAAAAAAAATCTTTAAAAAATTTAAATTAATTTTGAACTACTCTACCACAATTTTTTAAAAATTTTAGTTTCACTTGAAAACATATCTTTATGTCAATTTTCATTTGTTTCAAACTAAAAAAGGAATAATTTAATCGTTCAAGTGGAGATAAGAAGAGTAAAGTTCTTAATAGCAAATGAAACATGTGTTCAACGATAGCAAAAGTTACAGGCCATGAGAAATTAACCAGCTTTTGCATTTTTCCATAGAAACTTCAGAGGAAATAATTCCAAAAATATTACTACCATCTTAAATTAAAAATTTGCTCTTTTTCAACTATATGAATTTCATTTTTGTGCAATTTTCCATCCAATCATAATTAAATAGTTAGAAAATTTAATGCAGTTGATTTTGAAATTAGGAAATTTTAGGCACTCTTTCACTAAATAAAGTTAAAACTTAGAATTATTCTATCATTGTTTTTATAAAATTTTCTTTTATTTCAATACAAATGTCTCGAAAGGGGTTTTATATATTCATGAAAATATTATGCACGAAAGGATTTTAATCCAGAGCAATGTATCAACTAGTAATCTATAAAAATGAAATTTTTCATAAAATATGTTAAATAATTCTTTATAAAAAAGTTAATCCAATATCCTGTTTAAAAGAATGAAAAGCAATGTACTTATTTATTTTTAGCTTGTATTATGTTCAGCTTTAAAATTTTTTCAGCTTTTTATCGTTTTTTATTATAAACGTTGCAGTATTGAAATTGATAATTAAAAAAAATTCTCTTTGGTGGCGCAATTTACATAATTTCAAATTCCATTAAATTATGCATTTAAATGATAATTAAATTTAGAAAGTATTAAAAGAGTGTATCATTATCTTATATTATCATAAGTATATACCATGACTATAGCATAACGTAGGGCATGAGTACAAAAAAATTCGAAACATTTGCAGGTCGGAAAATGAATGAAATGTTGAATACAATTCATAAATTTCTATTACATGAAAGAAATAAAGTAAATAAAAATGTGCAAAGAAAAGAGAATTTCTAAAATACTTCAGAATATGTAAAAAATCTCTTCACAAAAAATTACAAATACAAATGATTTGTTTAATTTCCTGTATCTATTTATTTCGTGAAATTACTGTCATGATGATATTCAATTTAAACATTCAACATAAATCAAATGTCAGAATTTTGAAAAATATTAAATTTTTTAAAGCTAGAAACTTAACCGGATACATGCTGTACTAATCAAAAACCATGATTAAGACGATGATATCTCAAAAAATTTACAGACACACCGAACATTAATTAAAATTTTAAACTTTCATTTATAATACTGGAGATTTATTGAAATCACATTCTAATAGGTAGTAATTACTTTGATAATAAAAGGAAATGCAAATCTACTCATTTTAAGACAAATATAAGATTCTAAATACGCTACAATATCATCAAAAAGAAAAGATGACGCAAAAGAAATTAATAATAAATATACAATAATATCCAAGCAATAAATAAAATGTTTTTTTTTATATAACTGAGAAAAAGTATGAAACAAATTGGTATTTGCAAATAATTTTCTGAAAATAATTAAAATTTTCATCATTTTTTAAGATTTTTATAAATCTCTGTATTTAAACATTATTCACTCTTTATTCAGTTTATTATATAATTTAACAAAATACTCATTTAATTTTCATTTCAAAGTCTTTCAAGACTTTATAAAAAGGCACCAGACAGTTGTAATTATAATTAAGAAGAATATTTAAAAGAAATTACGAAATTCAATGGTGTACTCAAAACCAATTACTTTCTAATCTTTCATATTGCTGAAAACATTCTAATTGATATGTACGAAATATTTGGAATCGAAAAATAATTAAAAATTACGCAAACACGTTCTTAGTCTTAAATTTTAATATGAACAACAACTTAAGTAAGTTTTAATCACCATGACGTAAAACAATATAAAAATAAACGCAAAAAATATAATTTTCATTATTATAATGGAAAAAAGTAAGAGGTAGTAAATTATTTAAACTTTTTAAATTATTATTTCTCCCTCCTCCTTTTTCTTTCCAATATATCTTTATTCTTTTCAAAAGATTTTTTTTGACTGCTTCGCAATTAATTATAAATCCATTTTTCTCCCTGACTATGTCATGTATTTGATTAACTTTTTTTTCCATTCAATTTTTGCTTTTTTAAAGAACAATTCTTAAAAAAATCGCATTTTATTCTTTTAATTATTTTAAGATGAGTAGGAGTTGAGATCAAATTATGTCATTCATAATAAAAAAAAAGGATTTTTTTTTTAAGAAGAGTATTTTAGATTTTTCCTAGATAAATTCTCTAATAAATCTTTAGAAAACTTAAATGTTTTTGAAGTCATATCTTCTTAGACAAAACACATTCGCTTTTAATCAAACAAAAAAGTGTGGAATAAAATTTGTATTAGAGGAAGTTTTGAATATATAAGTAATTCAAGTAATTCAAAACCTCTTGTTTGAAAGAAAAAAAATGAATTTGTGATAATTTCTTTTGTGAATATCTTTCAAAATAAAGAAACTGTTTTAACGATTCTCTTAAGATGAATATTTGGTTCAAAATACAAAAAAAATGATGTAAATTACTGAAGTAGCATAGGAAAGTTTGGTGGTTTTTATACACTTTTCTTTTAGCTGAATTTATTTTCTGTTTTCAAAAGTTGTATCTAATTATCAACATTTAATTTCCTTGTATGCTAAAGTTTGAAAATTTTAACTCTGCTTTTTAACTATGCATATCCTGTTTTTAAAGATTGCATTTCGTGATAAATTTTCCATTTATTTCCTGATGTTTCTCAGTCTAAATTTTAATGTTACTATGTTTTCAACTATTATGCGATGTTAATTCTTAATTCTGAAGAAATATTTTTATTTAATGAAATTTTGATGCTATATCATGAATTCATCAATTAGCAGATTTGTGAAAACCTTATATAAAGACTCCATAATATTTTTAATAATGAATTATAAAGTTAAAACAAATACATAAAAGACAATTGGAATAGAAAATTCTTATTTTTTAATATATCAATTATCGATTAAATATGTCTTTGAAAATTGAATTTATCATATTTGTGCATCTTATTACTACCCAGGATGACCGTTTTATGATTTTTAATTTCTGAGCTGTATAAGATTTTTATTTAATTTTTTCTTCTGAATTTCAACTCTGTACGTAAAAATATTTGCAAGATACAGTTTTCAAATAAAAAGAAATCCCTTTTTACTCACAAATCGATTACTTTTAACACCGATGCCATTTTAATTATATCATTACAAGTTTTATATAATTATAATCTATAATGATAATGTCATTGTAATAAAAAAAACCTTACCACAACTGTCAGTCTAAATAGAAAATCCGAATGCATCTAAAGACAAATCCTAATCTAAAGAATTAGATATAAGAATTTTGTAATTGAAAAACTATATCAACCCATAAATAAGATCTTATTTTTCCATTTAAGTTATCTGGCAATGTTAGGAACGAATTTACTGAAACATTCTAAAATAGTTATATTTTGAATAGTTGCATAAAAAAAGATTGAAAAAGAACATGTATGAAACCAAAATACATCCCTTAAGTGCCTAGTTTAAAAAAAAGTAAAAAAGACGATATTTTGACTAAAAAAAGGAATAAAACAAAAATCTTCTAATTTAGAGGTTTATCAAATAATTTGTTTAAAATTTGCAGATAGCTTAAAAACATTTTACCTAGCTCTTTAATTAAAAAATAACCTGTATTTCTATTTATTCCTTAAATATTGGGGTTCGACTGATAAATAACAATAATTTCTATATTTTTTTAATAATGTGAAACACTACAACAATTATAAAATATTTCTAAATGAATATATTACTTATTTTATAATTCAGGAAAATCAAAACATCTTGATAATTCAGGAAAATCAAAACATCTTGAGATAGTATTATATCAAATTTGAACAAAAAAAAATAACATAAGATATTAATTTATGAGGTTTTTCGTAAGAAAAATCAAAACTTAGAATTTGAGAAAATAGCATGCATAGAAGTAAAATAGCATTAAAATGGATGCAAATGTGAATATAAAAATCAGTGTAACTTCCCAAAAATAGACCTAGGAACCGAATTTTAAAGATTTTATAAAGGGTTTCAAATACTAAGAATATTAAATTAAAAAAAATCTTAGTTTCGCAAAAAAATCGACTTTTTAACGTAGTCACCTACCTTAAATTGATCAAAATTCTTCTTTTAAGTAAACCTTTAATAAGTACGAAAAGAAAAGGCGTTAATTCATGATTGCGCAACAGAGTTCAGTTTCTTCGCGTCATTTTAATTTGAAATGCATTCTTCTTTTTTCATGAAGAAGAACATGAGACAACGTCCTGTTAAATAGATTATATGCGCAATTAATTTTCTCACGGAACTGTGACGCAATATGACGTCATTGACTACTCATGTAATCTTGTTAGTACGCTTATTTTGATTCAAAACACACACCAGCCAATATTACGGTTAGGGTAAACAATAAAAACTTATTAAGATTTAGTTATTACTTCATAATGAAATCCTGAAAAGCTTCAGGTATCACATCTTTTTCCCACATCACTCATAAAATATTAATGAAAACAAAGGTTTCATCAGCGCTTCAGATAAGTTAATAACAGCAAAAGTTTTGCAGAACAAAAATAAGCTAGTGATTCTGTGCGCGAGATTACCATCATTAAAACACACATGCTCGGAAAGATGCAGAAAACAAGAATGATGGAATCACCATTCCTGATTCTAATTACCAGAGTAAAATACTTAAAAGAGATTATGATTTCCTTTGTTTACTCTCTTTAGTAGCTCTTGGAATTCCAGCCAAATGAAAAATATTCCGAGATAAAAGATGCTCTAATAATCTCTCAACAAGCATAAATGTTAAAATAATTTATAAAAATGCACAAATATTAAACGAGTATAATTCAGGATGTTTTATTTCATCTACACTAAATAAAATAAATTCTTATATGCCAATTACGATTATAATTTAATATGACGAGTATATTCAGTTACGAGTGATAGTTCATATGCCAATTACGAGTATATTCAGTTAAACGGGTATAATTCAGGATGTTTTATTTCATCTACACTAAAAAAAATAAATTCTTATATGTGAATTACGAGTATAATTCAGTATGACGAGTATATTCAGTTACGAGTGCCAGTTCATATGCCAATTACGAGTATATTCAGTTAAACGGGGTATAATTCAGGATGTTTTATTTCATCTACACCAAATAAAATAAATTCTTATATGCCAATTACTTTTTAACCTAAACTACTGTTACAATTTTAAATAAAACATAAATAAATAAAAGTTTTAAAAACTTTTGCATTTATGTACAGAAATAGAAGACACTGTTTTTTAAAAAAAATGTTTAAAAATAAAAAAGTCTCGTAAAAGTATGAGATGCTATATTATAAGTAGAATTGAATTTTATTCAGATTTAATTTTTAATGTATGCTTAATAATGTTTCGCTATTCTAAAATATAGTGTATCCACTGTAATGGTGAAGCAGTAGTTACTTCCTTCCGATAAGAAAAATAATTTAAATTTAAAAAAACGTGTTTTCAGAATGCAACTATGTAGCTGAAATCATTATAAAGTTTCAGTTTTTATATTATTCTGTGATTCTATTAGTCATATTTAATGAGTTATTTTTGAAAATTACTATTTGAACATAGCAGTATTCGAAAAACATGCGCTAATTAATATGGCATGCCAGCTCGTTCGAACCTTTGATTAGTTACCATTCATAGAAAAAAAATGCAAAGCTCTATAATTTCATCCGTTTTTGCCGTAAAACTTTTTTACTTAAAATTTTAGTGTATTAAAAATAGTATACTAAATAAGACTAATAAGACTGGGACAGTGTATAAAAATTTCAAACCGTAATTTTTTCATAAGCATATTTGTTAATTCCAGCAACATAAAAGATTATTCTTTTCGTCATTTAAATAATTAACTATTTATTTTCAAAATGTTTAGAAGTTAATTGTTGGGCCATGAACTGAATGATAACTTTCTACATTGCTGGCAATTTGATTTCTTTATCGTAATATTTTCAGTACCTCCCTATGTTTGTATTTGCTTATTTCAGATTAAAAAATAAAATTTTAAATTTAAATAAATCACATTTGATTTTATTAGTTTTTACTTTTTGACCTGTAATATACAAAACAATTCATCTTTATCTTATACATGTAACAACTAAATTATTTTCCTGCCTGTTTCTTTCAAATTATGGATGAAGCTTGATAATAATTTTTAATGTTACTTTTTATGAAATGCCAGTTTTATCATTGTAATGATATTTTTACAAATATTCTTACAGTAAGATGACTTTGATAGTAAGTCTGGTGTTTAAGAAGAGCTTTCTGAAAAATGCGAGAATTATGATTTTGTCTCTATTAGGAGCCGAGATCTGATGATTATTCTGGAAATTTCCATACCCTTTTGGTTGAAAACAAAATGCGAAGAGTTTATACAAGTAGTTACTCGCTCATCGAAATGTTATTGCTCTCTCTTTAACTTGTATTTTGAATTTGTCGCTCTCTAACTCGCTCTTGTATTTTGAGCTTGTTATTTAATTTTTCTAATTAGAAAGTTTCTGTCTACTTGTGTAATGGATTTCTAAATGAGTTCTGATCTTTGCAAAGCTTCAGCTGTGTTTTCTTTTCCTCGCGCTTCATGTTATTTTTAGAATAAAGCGTCTTTTTACATTATTCAACGTATTGGAATTGAACTATTTCACTGTACAACTAAGGGATTCAAGCATAGATATATGTTATTATATAAAAGAAGATAAACGCATATATTATACCATTATTAAATGCTTACAAGAAATTAATTTAAATTCCTACAGTATGAGTTTGGGGTTTCTTCTTATCAACATTTTTCCATTTTTAATGTTATGTAAAAATGTAATATGATTAAAAAATTACAAACTAAAATAATATTAAAATAATTCCAGTACTTATTCTAACGGGCGTTGATACTCAAACTGGTTTCAAAATATTAATTAAAATTTAAATTTTGATTACAATTCACATTCATTTTGATTACAATTAAAATGAATTCCAAGAAATAAATAATGTTTCAAATTAAATAGAATAAAATGGTTTATATGTAAAAATGTGAAGTAATTAAAAGTTACAAGCTAAAATAGTATGAAATAATTCTCAAATAGTTTTTTTTTTCTAACAGGCATTAATACTCAAAATAGTTAAAAAAATTAATAGTTCAAAAATTAAAATTTAAATTGTAATTAGAATTCACACAATTCACATTCATTGTGATTACAATTACAATGAATGTCACGATTACATAATATTTCAAATTTTAAATCGAATAAAAATGGTTTACGTATCAAAATGTAATGTGATTAAAAATTGCAAACTAAAATAATATGAAAAAATTCCTAAATATTTTTTTACAGGCATTAATACTCAAAATAGTTAAAAAAATTAGTTAAAATTTAAAATCTGATTACAATTTATACAATTCAAATTCATCTTGATTGCAATTAAAATGAATTCCACGAATAAATAATATTTCAAATTTAAATCTAATAAAAGTCATTCACATGCGGAGTTATTAATCTTATTGTCAAAAGGCACCAAAATTACAAATGAAAAAAAAATATCATCATCATTCCGAGTAGTGTTGGAAGCTTTTTAAAAATTTAACGCTATAAAATAAAAAAGAAAACAAGTTTCCTTTGTTCAGATGCCTTAATTATTTTAATTAACTTGGTCATATTAATTTAAGTAATCCCAAGTCCTGAAATGTTACATAAAGGGAACTGAAATTCATAATCCCTGGAATCATTTCCGCTTGACATTCAACATAACCCCAAGAAATAAATGGAATCTCAGCCATATAATGGATTTTGTCTCAGCCAACCCTCTTGAAATAAAGTTTTAACTTTGTCGCTGAAGATTTAGATTCTGAAGGGATTAGATAGTATTGGCGAAGAAAAGCATTTCGCTAAGTTGAAAAGTGTGAAGAAATTGATTTCCTTTTGTCTTTTCTTGAGGATCTATTCGACTTTCTTTTTTTTTCTTTTCAGAAAAAAGTAAATGAAAATAGACAGAGAACAAAGGAGTTCGATTTCAGCGTTCGAAAAGAAAACTTTTATTCCGATACATTTGCTTTTCATTTATGATTTCTTTCATTTCTTTTGTGAAAACCGCAAAAAGAAGAGAATTTTCCTCAATATCTTTTCACAGTGAAAAAAAAATTGTCGACACTGCCGTACTTTTTATTTCATTTAATACGGCGTTTCCTTTT
>JAPMOR010008657.1:0-21980 GCA_026543865.1 Argiope aurantia
TAGCGAAAATTCAAACAAATAGACCCTAGGTATTGTTAGGCGTCACTTAATCATTATTATAAGAAAATTCCCATGAAATATCTATTTGCAAAGTGATATCTGCATTACCATAAATTATACATGTAATGAAAAAACAGTGTACTAAATAAATATTTAAATTTATTTTGTTCTCACATGAATATTTTTAAAATGGAGTAAAAATTCACTCTAAATTATTTAAAAGAGAATACTCTCATTAAATTTAACTTTATTTACGATGTAAAAATAATTCTATTGGGATTATTTTAAAAGATTATCGTTTGTTATTCTACACATTTTCATCCATTAGGTAAGCTGATATATCATTGTATGCATAATTTATTTAAAAAAAAGCGTCAATAATTTTTGAATTTTTCTTTTATCAGAATGCCGAGGCAAATAACGCAGTTCTAAAATATTCTAATTTCAGAATATTGATTGTCTGGAAATAATTTAAAGTACAATAAGACGTTTACATTAAATCTGAAAAGTAATATACATTCTCTGTTGCAAGTATTTCTGAAACACAATATTCTTCTTCATTTACTGATTACTTTAAATGAAAATTCCAAATAGATTCGAAATCAGACATGCAAAGAAGTAAATAAAAGATCTTAATTAATAATAAAACACATTAATCTGAATTACTTTTATTACTGACCGATTATTAATTGACCAATTTATTAGTAATTATCAAAGAGTCGAAAGAACCGTCAAAGGACTGAATTTTCGCAATGAAAATTTTGAAAACCGAAACATTTAGTGCTTCCAAAGCTTAAGAGTTTCATGGAGACTTTATAAAAATGATAACTTCTTAAATGATATAAAAAAGTCATTATTTATCAACAAAAGAAGTTATAGTTTTAGACTGAAATCTATTTTGTGATATCTTTGTAAACCTAGTTTGCATTTTTGCATTTAATAGGGGCGTTCAAAAAGTAAGTTACACTCTAACAATTAGGTCATAAATACTTTATTTAAAAGTCCACTACAATGCAGTATGACACATATACCATGCTTTTTCTCTACATAATCTCCCAGTCGCTGGAGACATTCGTCGGAAGTTTGCTCTAATCGTTCGATGCCCTGACTATAGAAAATCGCTCCTTGACCCTGGAGCCAGCTTAGAACAGCTGTTTGAAGCTGATCATCATTGGAAAACTAGCTTCCACCCAACTGTTTTTTGAGCTTGCCGAATACGTGAAAGTCGCAAGATACCAGATCGGAACTGTACGGTGGATGCTGCCAGACCTCCCATCCAAAATTCTGAAGCAAACTCTGTGTTGTGCTTGCTTTATGCGGTCTTGCATTGTCGTGCTAGAGGAAAATGCCTTTGCTTAACTTTCCATGTCTCTTGTTTATCACAGCTTTGAGCAAACTTCTTAGTGCTTCGCAATACGACTCAACATTAATGGCCGTATCCTTCCGCATAAACTCGATGTAGACAACTTCTTCGCAATTGAAAAAAACAGTAGCCATGACATTACCCTCTGATGGTGGAACTTTCGATTTTGTTCCAGTCGATGATGTGTGTCACCATTCCATTGACGCTTGCTTCTTTTCTTGGGTGAAGTGATGTCTCATCGTCCATAATGATACGACTTCAGAAATCATTACCTTTCGCAGAATAACGTTGAAGGAATCCCAGGGAAGCCGCAAGTCTTGCTCCTTTGTGTTCGGAACTCAAAGAATAAGGAACCCACCGTGAACACATTTGCTATAATCCAGTTTGTGACGGACGATGGAATGAGCACTGCCAGCGGATATTACGAAGTCCTGTTCAATTTGTGAGATGCTCACTCTGCAATTGCTGAGAATATTGTCTTCCACCCGCTGCACCAAGTCTGATGTGCTCACCGTTATTGGCCTTCCTTGCCTTTCCACATCGGTTAAGTTTTTTACAACCGTCTTCGAACTGTTGGTACCATTTCACAATTTCTAGACGTGATATTGTATGTGGTCCATACACTGCAATATTTCACGATGAATCTGCTTACTCGTTGAACATTTTGCCCACAAAAAATGTACTGTTCCACATACTTCAAATTTTAAGTAAGTTTCGGTTGACGCGCCATTTTTTTCTCGTGGTACACACCAACGGTTTTCACTGTCCAAATGAAGCTGCTACCGTTGTAAACCGTGGAGCCCAATCATTGTTTGCGCAAGCTTAGCTCTTGTTTCGCTATGATGCCATCTGTGGGGGGAAAAGCGTAACTTAATTTTTAAACGCCCTTTGTATATAACCGAATAGTTTCTTCTCGAGAGATACAGATACTGTACCAGGAGAGTTTTGCTTTTCAGATAATGCATTCATTTTATTAACAGTTATGATTTCATTTCTATTCTGAGCTAACCTTTTCAATTATGTAAGTCTCTAGCTAGCTAGCTTTCTTAAATTCGTTTCTTTATTCCTTTGCTATCATACCATGTGCTATGAATAAATTTACTATTTTGGAAATAAATAAATGCATAAACTCTCTGATAATCTTTGAGACTTTAGACGAATACTTGAAATATTGGGTTTTCTTTGACTATTTTTTAACACTAGGTTTACCAAAGAGTCATTTTGACTCTTCTGAGAAACCTTTTCGTTAATTTTCTTCAAGAAATTATTGCCGTATTTTATGAAAATATTTCAATTAATTTTTAATTACATTTATAAGACATAAAATCGAAATATTATCTTTTCCTTTTTTTTAATTTCGGTGGAATGTATATAGCATACCTATTTTTACCGAAGGGGTTTTTTTGGACCATTCAAATAAATATTATTGAGAATACATACATTTATATTTAAATATAACGGCTTGATAGGGATACACATAGATATAGGTATAAATATAGAAATAAGTATGTGTTAATAAAATGTGTGTATATAAGAAACAAAAAGACGAAGACGAAAGTTGGTCAGATAGAAGCTATTATAGGTTGTTAGTAAGAAGACGTGTGATTCAATGCTTTGGTAGAAGATGATACTAGAAGAATAGATGGTCTTGAACACCTAGATTAGGAAATAAACACTTTTTTTAGTAAATAAACACAGAGGAGGTGCCTTTTCATCACACCACACCTCAGCAAATATATTGAAAATGTAAATGATTTTCTACTTGAACTTCATAATAGATAGGTCAATTTATATTTTTTTCTATTTAAATACAGAAAGGTCATTTTGACCCCTTTGGTAGAAATAGGTATATGCCAACTGATAGTAAATCTAGTGTTAAAGACACTATTTATCATATTTATGGTTGATAATTAGTTATTAAAATTCCTTTTTATTATACATCGAAAAAGTATATTTTTTTCTTTCCGTACAAGGGAAAGAGCTTTAATCTATAATACTCTAAAGAGAACAATAAGTTTTTATTTGAAAAATCAAAACCAAACAGTTATTAAATTCGGAATGTGATAATAGTTTTCCGCATCACATTAACTAATGTAGCGTAACTAATTTGATTCTTCGCTTTGGATATATTGCTTTGGGGGTGTTTATTTCCTGAATTTGCAATAACAAATGAAACTGCTCTAAAGCATCTTAAATTACTTTAAGTGCTCAACAAGAAGTCAAAAGTAATCTTGGAACTCAATAGCTCTGAAAAGTTCAATCTGCAATTTTCATTTCATTTGCTGCCAAAGCACACCATCTATTCTTTACTTCAAAGTTAAAAAAATCAAATATTTTAGTAGAGAGATGCATAAAGAAGTAAGTGGAACAAATCCAAGAGAAAAGCTTTCAGTGCACAAAGAAAATAAATCCATCCTTTTTTCGTTTCCAGCGACATAACAATAAGCCGATTTCCCAGTCAATAACATCGGAGGTCAAAAAGGGCCCAATTATCCCCTAGAAAATTCTGAGAAGTAAAATTCTCACATAACTTGACTCAGCCATCACCAGGGAGCTGAATCTCATAGAACCTTAAAAGTGAAAAACTCTCTTTGAGCGAAAAGAGTCCCGATTTTCATTGGAAAGACAGACGCAGTTAATTTCCCAGGGGTGCTCCGAGGAGTCTCCAGCATCCTCCTTATGGTTGGTGAATAATAAAAGGCCCTTCTTCCTATTAGGAAGCAATCCTTTAATTCGATAAGCCCCCTCCCCCCTCTCCTTTTCGCATTGGGATTTTAATAGCGTGCGGCTGAAAGATTAGAATAATGAAGAACTGTTGCGGGGAGGTGTCTTTTGCCTCGGAACTGGTTTGTTTGGCAATTCTCACAACATGCACAGGTGAGTCATAATTAAAGACTGCTTCCATTCGAACTTATCTAAAAGTATTTGTTTTATCTGCGGTCTCAGGAGATTTCAATGAATTACTGGAGGAAAAATTCGTTGAGAGAGGGCTTCTGATGTTATAGTAGCTAAAGCTTGCATCGAAATGTATTTCTGAAAAAAATTATCAATTTTTGCACAATTTTTCAGATGATGCTAACGTTTAAAAATATATAAGGTATCCTACTACCATAGATTTTTAGAGACCGTTGGATACTCATGGATATAGATAATAGTGCAATGCAGGGTTGAAAACACCATTTTCATGTTCTGTATGATTTCGGAGAACTGTCCCTTTACAAGGAATTTTTAATTCCTGTTCTCCTTTCTTTCGAAATGCCGCAAAAGGAAAATTGATCCACATTTTATGCATGCATTGTCAAAAATTTACTGAATATTTTTGCTGAATCTTGATATAAATTGAGATGAATAATTATCCATTATTCATTGCACTTTCAAATTTATTTTTATTAGCTCTGACAGGAATTAATTCTAAAACCAGAATATTTGGTGATTCTTTAAACTGACTAAGACGATCATGTTGCAATGCACCTCTGTGAAAAAAAATATTTATTCTGCCAAACAAGAAATATCTAATCCTGGTTTCCAATTAATCCCTGGTTCCCATTATTTTGATTCAAATTCCATTGCAATAAAACTAACAGATCAATTCTAAGGGTTAAATTCTTTCGGATCAACTACGGAAAAATAAAGAAATATCAATTATTATTGAGAGAAACTATATAAACCCTACAGGAGGCTAATATATGTAGTAGATAATTATCCTCTCCTTGAAGTCTCATTAATAAAATTTAAAAAATATTTTTTTTTTGAAAATTGTGAAATTTAAATTTCAATAGATGGATCTCGAAGACAGCATGCAATTGAGCATGAATTTTGAAATGAATATTTGTAATTGTATTTATTAGTATATGTAAGCATGTGATTATTATTCAATGAATAAAATTGCACTAGGGATACTAAAGAAATGACCCTGCCATACAGCAATATCGTATGCACATTAGATTACTAGATCTTTTCTTTATTTATAAATCTTCATCTTTCAATAATCATATTTATTCGATATGATCACTGTGATTCTTCACTATTATTTAATTAGATTTCGGATCCCAAAAAAAGAATATCATGAAACCTAATAACCCTTTTATAACATTAGACCTTTTAAGCAACTAAGTGTTAATATAGAAATCTATAGAAATAGCTTGTATTTATGTACCAAATATTATTGAGCTTCTTTTTATCAATAAAAAGAGTTTCCCTCTCTTTAGAATAATATTTCATTGCATTGTAAAATTTATTTCCCATGATATCATTGAAAACGACACCCTTTACACTCTGAAAAATAATTCGATGCATAATTATTCACTTAATACAAGGGCTTGTTTATTGCTCCAAATATATAAATAATTGTTTTAAATTGAATTTCCCCGAAAAATTAGTCTATGTCATTTTACCATTCTGCAGGTATTTTTAACAATCAAATTTTAAAAATAAATAAAACGCTAAAATACACCATCTTGAATAATTCCTAAGAGGTACCATTCAATTGCAAAGGGTAAATAGCAAAATTCCATTTCTCCGCCTTGCATGATTTTCTCGGAGTTCATCCTAATATATTTTATTCAATAGCTGTCATCTAAGGGACGAGGTAAATTGCCGATGATTATAATTATTATTAATAATTTATATTTCTTATAAATGTCGATCAAGTTTTGGAAAAGCTAGTGATTGAATGACATGACATATAAAATGCACTCTTAACAAATTGGTTCAAAATCTGTGCATAAAAATAGAATTCCCATATACAGTGCAAATTTTTCCATACTGCAACTTTAATTGTGTTAGAACGTTTGTGTAGTTTCATGCTAAATATGAACCAATAACATTCTTTATTCACTTTTGAATTTGTGTTTCTCATCACATAGTGAAATTCACTTCCTTAAAATCCTTTCCAGAAAAGGGAAAAAAACATTGTGCCATATCACTCTTTCTCAAATGAATATTACTACTCATTAAATATAATGTCTTCAACTGTTAATGAAGTGAATAAGAAGCACTTCAAATTCCAAAATGCAATTTAACGAAAAAACAGCAACGAGGCGGCTCTCCATTCTCAACAACGAACGTACATTTGAAACCCTGAAATGGAAAGATATTTTCAACTCACTGCCTTAATGGTTTAAAGCGCAAACAAATAAAAGCTACTGAAACGTAAAAAAATGCCCCCTCCGCCACTTTCACCATTATGCCATCTTCAGACGATGGGCAATTCTCCTTTGCCAAGATTCTTTAACCTTAATCGCAGCGAAGGACAACATCGGATTCAAAATGAGTGCCAGATTATCGGCTGAATGATGATGATGATTGCATGACTTCCTGCATCCCTCTTGGCATTCCTGGTGCAGCCAGCATGAGCCGTTAAGTCCAGCAACGTGCTCCAACCAATGATGCTGATCTGCTTCTTTGATTGGAGGAGAGAATCACCGTCATTGATTTAATACCTCGCCCTCTTTCCAACCGAGGAGGGGTCTTAATAGGGTGCTGCTGGCACAGTGCTGAGGGTGTAACGCCACGGTTTACACGGACAATGCGAAAAGGTTTATGATACGTGTCTTACACAGAAAAAAACAAACATTTCGTGACTCATTCGTATAAGCACATGGTTCAAATGGAAAGTTTATTGTAGATGCGATCGCCATTGGATAGCTTTTCTTATTCAGTTTTTATTCCCCAATTCTTTGCACCGCTGCCTCTGTAAGCGCTACTAAATTCTGATGCATGTCGTTACTATTATATCAATATATCGCATAGAATTTGCGAAAAAAATTATTGGTTCAAATCATTTGTATGGGTAAACTAAATCCTATTACAAATTTTTATCTGTTACCAGCACGTGAAAATTAAGCAACATATCAACAGCAAAAGGCTTTATATCTTTAATTATTCCGATTATTGTTTCAAAATATGATAGCAGTTTGTCTACAATATTCTATATTTGTCGCCATTGAAAACCAGCTGATTCACGAGGAATATTGATTGTAATTGATTTTATTTAAATCGTATAGACCCTTTTCATGATTTTTTGAAAATATCAGGCATCAAGGACTTGTAATTCAATTTTCTGATATAAGCTTTGCTTATTGTGTACAAAACCCTTCTTCCATAACTTTCAACAACAAATAATCATCACTCGATAAAATAGTTGTACAAACAACGAAAACTATTTTATTTTCAAAGCAGCAATGTAATCTATTATTGGAAATTAAGTAATGATAGTAATTTTTAAAAACTACCAAAATTTAGGAAAAATTTATGCGGTTAATAAATTGATATCCTTAAAAGGGCAATTTTTTTTTAAAAAAATTGAATAGGTGTAACGTTTACATTAGAGAAATAATAATATTTTCGTAAATTATCCCTAAAAAACCTTATTATTCATCGTAATTAATAATCAATAAACGTTCAAATTAAAATTTCAGAACACTCGCACATTCTAAATTCATTTAGAAAACATTTGGTTGATGCCTGTTTACAAGTGAGTATAATAACTACCAAAAATTAAAATCTACTAACAGAAAATTCGGTAAAATATTTTAGCTTCTAAGATATAGATTCTCAACAAAATTTGAACCAAATCTGTCAAAGTGTTAACCATCTGTCGGTTTGTAAAATCATAAAATGGGGAAAGAATTATTTAAATCAATGAAATTGTATATGTAATTTTATGACTACAACTCTAATTCCATATCAAATTTTCGTTTCAATTCCTTTAAAATCCCTATTCGTATTCAATTCGGCCTTCAAAAATTCATATTCGTAAGATAAATTCAGTAAAAGGGGTGTATTCACATCTGTCTCATGCAAAACCAAATTACATAATGCTAAATAGGAAAAAGGGGAATAAGACCTTTATTGTAAAATGTAAGAAAAAGTTCCGGAGGGAACCCTTCCACTTATTTTTTTTACATGACATTTGTTAGTTTATAATTATCCTTATGAATTTTAAAAAGAAGAAATTTTCAAACGTATTTTTATTAAATATAAACAAGAATGAAAATAAAACCACATCTGATTTCTTAGAACAGCAAACAAGTATTTTCATGTGAGACACGTAATTTAAGAAGCATCACAACTATAACAAAATAATATGATATTTTACAAATAATATACAAAGACATAAAGCAGAAAAATGAGCAATTCACTGGAGATTCTTTCAACTTGAAAGACAATTTGTGGTATGCTCATGGGATTTCATAAGTTTCCAGTTTCACTTAATACAAATGTCATGTTCACGTCATTTCACAATTTTCTAAAAAAAATGAAAAAGAAATGATGTAGAAGGTTTACCAAACTTTAAATCATACACATTAAATTCAGCTTTATTTTCTTATTATGTGTGATACATAAAATCTAACTCGATTTTTCTTGTGTAAAAATTCATGCTTTGAAACTATCAATAGTGTAAACTGGCAAGCAAAATCTCTCAAAACAATAATGTTATTTTTGGGAAATAGAAACTTTTTTAAGAAATAGAAAGCTATTTTTCTAAAATAGAAGGAATCGTGATTATCTGTTGTTATGGTTTGTTGAATTTGATTTTAGGTAACTCAATAAACCGTTACATTTCATGGAATGATATTTCTACATAGTTGCCATAAAGAAATGCTACTAGATTTCTATATTTTTATCTTGAAATTTATTGTATTTTGGAAAATATTAAATTGTAAGTTTATGGTCATAAATTTAAGAAGTAAATTTTACATTGAGTGTTTGCAAAATTCTGTAATTAACACATAGTGATGAAAATTAACAATAAATGATTCTATCTTGTATCAAATTTTATTTTAATTTATTCTAACTTTTTATCAGATTATTTTACTTGTTTTTACATTATGCTTTAATTTAAGCTTTGTTTAACCGTGTTTGACGAACAATTTCCACACAGTGCAATAATAGTATTAATTAGTCGCCTTTGACGACCAGTTGGTTCGCGGGGATTACTATCTGCTAGAAGTGTCAATGAAGTATTATGTTTAACAAAATATTTATTGGCTATCTCAACAAAGTACGTTTCAACTTCAAATTTTGACACAAATAAGCATAAGCTATTTTAGAAACCTGAGAGCTTTTTTTGTTATTGTACTATGCATTAATTTATGTTTCTATGTGTACTTTTATATAGTCAATTATATCACAGAAAAATGCAGCAGTATTTAAAAATGTGTTCTTTTCAAAAAATATTATCATTACTAAAATATGAAGTTAAATCCTAATTTTTAGTGTGAGAAATTTCAAAATGTATATTAAAATAACACTCTAAACATTAACATACTCAACTTAGAAAAATGAGAAGTGACTTCACGCTTTCCATGCAGAAATATGCCGATTTATATGTTAAACATGATAGCGTATATCATGAAATTCAAAATTACAAATTATCATGTGCTCTGTTGCGACTTCTCATTAATTTCTGCTGTATATGCTAAGAAACTTAAAATTGAATTGGCTTGGGGCATTTTAAGTGTACTATACATTAATAAATTACATTAATTGTGTAATTATTCATCGATAGATGAAGATTTGAAAAGGATGAAATGGCGATTTTATTGTGGAATTTTGCAGCTCAGAAGCAACTCAATTAGTCTAGCATAAGTCCATGCGCCAGGATTTGATGATACATGATAAATGTAGCATCTTATGTTAATTAATGTGAAATTTTAGAATATCTGGGGTAATATTCTAACTTATCTTCAGAATTTAAAAGTAGGATATCTAACATGGAGAATTTTTAGTGTGCCAACATTTGTAATTCGATAGAAGGAAAATTTACTTCTGCCAAACCAACAAGAATTCTACAGTGGAACACTATTTCCAGAATATTGTTGAATGAAAATATAGCCAGAGAATCGAACCCATAACATCATTCCTCTTATTCCTGTTGTTATGTTATCCCATGCCAATAAGCACTATGCCACTGCTGGATTACACAATTAACATTAGCTATATGCATGTTTTCAGAAAAAGAAGCAACATTTCTTTTTCAGAAAAGGAAGCAACATACATTTTGCTTAAATTTAAAAATATCAAAGGGCATTAAGGAAAACTTCTAACAATGAGACTCTCTTTACAGCTCCAACCTGAAGGAAACTTGAAAAATTGCTTGGTATTCTTGTTATATCATCCCATGCCATAAACTACTATGCCACTGCTGTGTTATATAATTCACATTAGCTTTATGCACATGTTCAGAAAAGGAAGTAACAAAATTTTACTTTTTATTTAAATTCAAAGATGCTAAATGGCATTAATGAAAACTTCTAACAAAGAACACTCTTCTTACAACTCCAACCGGAAGGCTACTTGAAAAATTGTTTGGTCCTTTTTCCTAATGGTCCTTCGAATTGGAATCAAAGGAAGACCAGTTTCAGCTCCTCCGAAGATGCCATGTCCTTAAAAATAGGAGTGCCAATTGAAGCAGCGAAGGCAGGCAAGTGAATAGCAGCGACCCTCTTTTGCAAAACTTTGTAATTAGAGCTCATTAGTGATCGGGCCCGTTAATTAATTTTCCCTCTCTCCGGGGTACAATCCGTCTCATCACATCGACATGCATTGCCCATTTTACCCAAAGGGAAGCAGAAGCCGAGAAGAACTTTGATCTCGGAGGGGGAATTGTTCAGATTAGTTTTCAATAAGATATTATACAGATCTCGGTCATTATTTGTTTATATTTCGGTGAGTTTCTAATGTACGAGGCGACCGACCTAATTAAACGTAGGCTGACTACCAAAGATAATTATATTACCCCTACGTAATTATTGTCTTTCCTTGATGAATTAGCCGTTTTTAACACCTCACTTGCTTGGTAGTGAGTATATCCAAGTGAGGTGATAAAGCATAGCTGACGTAAGAATAAATTAGGAAGTCGTTGGTTTTGTATTGGATATCTAAAATTGTGTGAAGTAACATTTGTCTGGTTAAATATGTATGTTTTCCGTACCATCATCCGTGAGAACAGAAAACGCTTTTAAATAGACTATAATTGTTCAGTAATTATTAATTCTTAATTTCGAAACGTTCATGGAATTCTCCTTATAATACGATTTATACGCTTGTTGTTGCAGAAATCTCATGTTGGATAAAAATTTTAAAATTACTTTCCATATAAAAGGGTTTTTTTTTATTTTCTCAGCCGAGTTATTTTTTAATTGTAGTGTTGTCACGATTTTCGTATAATGCTTTGTATAAAACTACTGGAATGCATGTTGTAAGAATGTTGACTGTAAAAAATGTAGCAAATTTATGATATTTATGAATTAAAAAAATCTCAATTCTAAATTTTACTTTAAAGCATTTGTAATAACAAATATTCTCAAACTGAGATAAAAAAAAAGTATTAAAAATCAGTTTTAATTTTCCTTTTCCAATAAAATATTTTAAAAATCAACTCTAATTATAAAAGTTTATTAATGTATTATCAAAAAAATTGTCTTCGAATAGTTCTTATTATATATATTATGAAAATCACTTTTGGAAGTAATATGTAAAAAAATCCGTATTAAAATGAAAGATAAGTAGTATCTTATTTCATATTTAAAAATCAAATGTAATAAAGAAATCTTGTAAAATAATAACATTCATTTAAATACATTCATAAAGAAGAGTAACCATCAATGTTCTTGGAAATTAAATCCTGTACTGGTATACCTAAATGTATTTCTTTAATTCGTATTTAGGATATGTTCAAGAATGTACAAATGGGCATAATGACATTGTGTAGTTTTTCCCTTGCACTCAGCTTGAATTGCTCTTCAACTTTAATTTACTCGAAATAAAACTCTAAAAGAAAACTGAGTTTAATTAAAAGTCAAAATATTACTTTTTCATTGAAAATTATTTTCTCTTCAAATATCTTACGTTAAAAACATAACTTTTTAAAAGCTCGGATTTCGTCTTTCCCCTATTTAATTGATTTAATCTTAGTGAAAGGAATTAGGAAAGCATACACATTCAAGTTCTATCAAAAAGTCGGCCCATTTAAGGGCTGCAAGTTCCAGATTTTTTTTTATTCCTTCTCTTTCCAATTTTAAAAATTAATCTGTAGCTTTAAGGAAAAACTGCAATCTCGAACTTGTTTTGCGAACTTTTTATATTTCTCCTCTCCTTTCTTTTTCCACCATCATTATGACTTTTAACAGTCTATAAAAGATCTCGCTTTCCGAAACGAGTGAAAAAAGGGAAAAAAAATACGCCAAGTTCGCCGAAGAGCTTTGGGCAATTTAGTAGACCTTGGCTTTGCGCGCATACCTCAATCAATAAAACACATCTCTCCTGGAAATATTTCACACTCCAAAGCGCCCGGGGCAAAGAAAGTAATTTAGCGGATTTTTCAAAGCAGTGCGCCACTTGCAGCCAAAATACATTTTTCATTTCCTGGGCCTTTAGAAAGCGCATACACGACAGAGGTAATGTCAAGGAATTCAGAAAAGTTTTCGTCTCTCCCTTCCACCCCTTCCGTGAATCTGTGGGGGTGAGAAGGTGTCTAGCAACCCTCGGAACAAGAAATCAGTGGAAGTTAGGTTGTTTAATGTCTTAACTTATTTATAAGAATGACAGACCCCGTTGAGGTCAGGATTGCTCTGTATACCATTTTTGTTTAAATTATTCGAAAATTTAAAGAATAAATGCTAATTTATTTTTGGAGTCGAAGAATACGAAGAAATATAGGGCCATGAAGAAAACAATACTAAGAGTTAGATATGAGTTCTTTTCTTTTATTTTGCTGCCCGTACGTCACCACTTTTTAGTATAAATTCAAAGAAAGTAGAAGCTTGAAAATTATTTTCAATAAGAAAAAAACATGCTTTATGGGTAATAAAACGAAAATCTCCCAAAAATTTTTAGTACATTAATTTTATATTTTATTAATCTCTTCGTCGTCCGTAACGCGACTAGCGCTTTCAAGTGAGACTTCTGCTGGACGGCCGTAACAGGCTTTAAACGTTCTTCCACATTTTAAAACTTTTAAAAGTTTAAAACGCTTCGTAAATGTTTACTTGTTCGAGTTTTTATTTTTGTTTCTTTTAATTTTTACAGAAATATCTGTACTAATATATTATAGTATACATAATATATATACTGAGAATATATACTAATATAATATAATTAGTATACGGAGATATATACTAATCTGTACAGGGAAAACAATATTACATGCAGCGAAAAACAGAGGACAGCTGGGAAAAAAATTTCTGGGACAGTAGAGTAAGGCGAAAGGGTTAATATTTCTCTCTATTTATATAATTCTTTTCTTAATTTTAAACTAACAATGGTAGCACTAATTTGATCTCCTATTCACGAATAAGCAACTTCGAACTATAAAGTACAGTTTTTTTCAATAATATTTGTAGAATATTCTGTTGAATATGAGATTTATAATACATATGATAATACATAATGGTTTATTAATAAAGTATCATCAATAACACAAAATACTACGAACCTTTAAATTATAACTCCAGGTCTTCGAAGTGTTTTTGGTTATTTAAACGGCTCTCACATTTTTTAAGCTTCTTTTTAAAAAATAATAAAAATTAAACGATATAAGCCCATGAAATTTTAAGATTGCGTAATAGCAATTATTTCAACTTCCGTTTTTAATTTCTCATATAACAAAGTACAAGGGTCATTCAGGAAATAAAGACCGTTTAGTTATAGAAAATGAAAATCTCAGTATTTAATGGAAATAACGAATTGCGGCATACCTCAAGTTTCCTATATTTTTCTATATAATCACTTCCTATTTTCAAACATTTATAGTACCTAAGTCAAGAGCTTTAGGATTCATATATTATACTCCTCTGCCGCCAGTTTATTAGGCAATCCATTCACTACGTTCTCTATCTCTTCATCATTTCAAATCGTTTACCGCCTAGAAACTATTTTAGCTCTTGGAAAAATTGGAAATCTCAGGGAGTAACATATGAATTATGGTGCAGTTGATCAACAATTTCTAGCCAAAATTGATCCAGCAATTTTTGTATTGTAGCTGCAGTGTGAAGGAGGGAGTTGTCGTGTTGAAGCACAATTCCTATAGAAAGCATTGCTTGCTCTTATTTTGGATGACCCCACCGTAGTTTTCTTTAAGTCTCATAATAACGATCTACATTGACCATAATACCTTTTGGTATAAAATCTACAGTCTTTTATTTGAATCCAATGAATGCCTGACTTAATGAACAATTATTAGAAGATGATTACGTAGAGAATTAAAAGAAGCTTCAGGAATGTGACAGGACAGAAATTTCTTTTTTTTTTTTTTTGCAATAAATATTGTGTTTTTATTTTGTATAACCAAACGGCTCTTATTTTCTGAATGAGACTCACATATATAGAAATTATGATGAAAATCTAATTTTAAGTCTTGCTGAGATAGGTAAAATTAGTTTTGGAATTAAGTCTGTATGCTTGTCTTCTTTGTACATTCAACCAATCGACAGGAAGTCATAACGTCAGCGAGTACGCTGAAGTATATACTGTGGAGAAAATCCTATTTTCATGTATGTAAACATCATGATTCAACACCACTAATAAAAACTTTTAAAAATATGCTTAATCCTGAAAGATCATCAGACAATCACACTGATATCATTGAATAAATAGTTTTGGATTATAAAATGCCCATAAAAATACAGTAAAACTGAGAAATCAAAAATTACCAATAATAAAACAGGACAAGAAAAATTCAGATTGGTTACTTAAGAAGATTTTTATTTGAACCAATATAGGACTGACTTTTATTTTCATAACATTTTTGTTCATTTCTGACCACATTGTTACATATTTGACCAACTTGAAATTAAAAACTCTCCTGGTATTTTTTTAATAAATATTTATCCGACAGCATCTTTCCTAGTTTGAATTTTTAATGAATTACAAGAGAAGAAAGCTGCTGAAAAGTTTATATAACTAAAATATTTATTTTGAATACGAAAATATTAAATCACATACGTAAAATTTGTATACACTTACTCAACAGTCATTATATATCTTTTTCACATTTTATAAAGTTTAATATAATTAATAAAATGTATTTCTAAATACATTAAAAGTGTGAAATTCTTTAGCATGATTGACAATTGGTTTAGGCACATATATAATTACAGTGTTTAGTAACAGAATATTTAAAAGTACCTGGAATATTTAATAAATATCTGGGTATTCTTTAACGAAGCTTGAAAAAGAAAGTGAAAGAAGAATTTATTTGCTGAAGCATTCTAATGGACCATTTATAAATAAATGAAGATGTACTGTACATAAAAGCGAAGAGGTAAAATGTTCATTCCTTTTCAACTTTTTTTTTAAGAAAAGAAGTTTTAACGACGAAAAGTTTTGATGACTCTTCAAACTTTCTTTTAAAATGTACTTCATCCTTCTACTTAGACTTTACGAGAACAATACCACCTCTTTTAGAAAATTTTTGTAAATAAAGTTTTCAACAATCCTATTCTTATATTTATTTACTGTAAAAGAATTTTTAAAAAATCCATAAAAAAATTATCTGTAAGAGAAAAGAAATTTCATGCTTGAAGCTCCGGTGACATATCTGCCAACAACTGACAATAGAAAAAAAATGCCATTTTAAGTATTTAAATTAAAAAAAAGTGTCAACACCACCTTGATGAATACCTTATAATTATTTTTAGTGTAAATGAACAATCTAAAAAGAGCACATTACTTTATTTTCATAAGAAATTACATTCATTATTTTTTGACACTTTTCCAAAAATAAAATCAACAAAGTAATCGGAAATATAATTCAAAAATTTATCAGAACAACATTCACAACATAATGATGTTCCTTCAAGCATATAAGGTTGTGTCTGGTGGAATAATAATAATGATGATTTCTGGGCGAAAACAATAAAATGAGGCTGCTTACAATAACTTACAGGGTTAAAAATGTACATAGAAATCGTTGATAGTAAAATTATATCAATAAAAAAAGGAAATGTTCGTTTGTTCTAAGTGCTTCATTGATCTCTTTGAAATTTTGACATAACATTGTATTCGAATAGCGCGAATTTTGACATAACATTTTTATATACTAATTATATAAATGCCTCACTGTGACAGGTAAAAAAAAATGTTTATTTTAAAAAAAAACAGCGCCTTCTATTGGAAGTAAAAGCATAACACGCTATATTAAATGTTTTAGGATTCCATTTTAATGATTCCGCTTTCTAATTTTATCATTCCATTTCAATGTTTCCGATTACAATTTTAAAATGCATTTTCATAACCTTGACTAATTTTCGTTTTTATTTCATTATTCCGCGTGACAATGCGTTTGATGTCATTTACTATAGCGCTCATTTCGAAAGCGTATTTTTTTTCAACTGTTTTTCTTATTTTGAAAAGCAATTGGCGGTGGAATTGGAGCTGTGTCGATTTATTTTCATTTGATTTCAAATTATATTGTAAAACGGACTTCGCCGGAGTATTTTGTTTCTAAATGCGTTGCCGATTGGTCTGCCTTTGAATTGAAATATTTCGTTATTATTCTTCAACTTTTCTTCGTGTTTGATTCGTATTTTTCTATTTTTAAAGTTTTGCAATTTTATTCGTTATATCCTGGCATATTCAAAGGAACTATGATGGGCAGACATCGTGCATTCCAGGCAAGGTGAAGTTCGTTCTCACATGCAATTGGCAAATGTACCCGATAGAACGTCTATCCAACAATTGAGAATTGTCAACGACATTACACAGGCCACAGGATGTTGGGAATGATGGCATTGATGACGTTTGCAAATGCTACATCCAAATCAATTTTTTCTGTTATTTGCAGTTATATTAACCACATGTTATCCTTCATTTTCAAAATAGAAATGGGAGAAATAGAAATCACACATTGCTGAAAATATTTTCCGTCGAATAGGAAGGAAAATTCAAATATAAACATGAATTTTGCAGCAGAAATCTACAACGAAGAGTTGATAATGCTTAAAGACTTGTGTTTAGAAACAGCGAACAAAGTTTTCAACCAGTCAGAGATACAACCACCGAATCTGTGGCTACTTCGTTCAATGCAGAATTGCAAAGAGAAAAAAGTTACAACACGGGTAATATTTTTGTCCTACATGCAATCAAATATTTTGAAAGTAACACTTGAGCAAAAAGACATTTACGATCAAATAAGGCAAATTTTCAATAACGTGGTAAGAGAATTCTTCTTAGACAGCTATCAGAAAAAGGTGAAGCATTATTCATTAGATAGATTCTGGCAGTAATTCGATCCCAAAATGACATAGCCTAAGCTTTTACGTAGTCAGGAATAGCTACCATATTGTTACCAATTGAAGGGTAATTGGAATTTCATTTCACTCTGAAATAGCCATTGAACATGTAATTCATCGAAATGTCCAAGTGTAACATTTCCAAAACATCTAGCATGTGAAAAGTATTGCATAAATGCAAACTTTTTGTTTGGGAATTAGTTTGCTCGACGCTCATTTGGGAACGCATTAATATTTCTAGCAGGAGATATTAGGTAATCTTTGCCTGTTATTCCTAGATTGATATCAATGGGTGGAATACATTTTTGCCTGAAATGTTTTACTTTGTGGCGACACGTAAAAATTTGGAACTAATTACATGTATGCATGTCCACCTGCAAAACGAACGATCATGCTATATTCTCAATCAAATGCCGAAAATTGGGAAAAGAAAAGCGAAGAATTTAATTATTGACGTTCAAAGAAGAATAATATGCAATAAAATTTTTTAATTCATTTGGTCTGTCTCGGATACCACCATACATACTGCAATTGAAAATCGGCGTGTCAACTGTCATGTTAGGAAATATTAAACAGCCAAATTCTTTGCAACATCAGGCGGCTTACCGGAAAAAGAAATAATGTTCAACGAAGTAATGCAACCATTTTTATGGGACTTTTCAAAGGTGAAAATGTCTTCATGCATTACATTTCTGTGATTCCAACTAATATACCATTTCAAATTAAGAAATTGAAATGGTATTTTGGTCGATCCTCAAGAAATCTCAGGGCCAATATTCAGAATTTTGCGATTTAGATCTAGGCACAAATTGCTTCTCACTTGCCCAATTATGTGCTGCATGTTCTTGAATTGGCTAACTAGACAATCTCTATATCTGCATAGTAAATGAGGCAAATGTAGAATACTGTATTCCCACAAACATTGTGAAATTAACCATATTAGAAACGCATACTATTTTCTTTCTTTTCTATTTAACCACACTGAGTCACATCAACGTGTGGCCGTGTGCAGCTAGTTTAAAATATAATCTAATTAAATAAATAAATAAACAATTAAAACATTCATATTAGTTTTAATTTAAAGGTTGGACGAATCAATAAAGGATCTTTTTGTTACATTAACAATTTAATATTAAAACAGTGTAAAATATACATAGGGAAATTAATTCTTAAACTAATGTTCATCGATTTATATATATTTGTTTTGTTATGCATTTTTTAATCACAAATATTTAAAAGTTCAACCCCTTTTAAAACTTTCTTTCATCACTCCCTTCATTCAGCTACATTGATATTTACAAAAACAAAAACAGCCTTTAGTCGAACATTTTTTTAGATAAAGCTTTAAACATTTCCATTCTTAAATTTTATTATTTATACTACTACTACAGCAGAAAGAAAGCAGAAAAAAATCCACCAAATGTCAAGAAAAGGAATTATTTGAATGAGCAAAAATGCTTCTCACTTGAAATTCCGAATCTCACTTCAGGAAATGACAGACGAAAAGAAAAAAAAAAAAATGTTTTCCCGCCATTTTCAGTAGAGGAAGAAAACAGAGCAATGTTCAGAGGGGAGGAGGAGACTAATCAAACATGTGAAGTGATCCTAAAATGATTAAGAGGGTTGAGAAAAAGTAGGGAATTCTCATTTTTGGCTAAGGGCCAGGAAAGACAGCTACTGTACGGCTGAATCGATTCCGATTATTTTTCTTTCAGAACCAGATCTATCCAGGATTACCATTCACTTCGGGAAATGAATTTTTACTAAAAAAAAAGTCCCGACACAACTGGATCAAATATCGTGCTGCTATCATTCCTTGGAACTTATGTTCTTTTCTTAAGAAATAAAAAACAAAACTTTTTTTATCGTTAAGATCTACAAACATTTTTGATCTGGAGTTGTGTTTTCCACAGTTGTATTAACTTCGTGTGCTGGCAATAAAGCAAGCACAAACACTTAAGAAAAATGTAAGAAGTTAACCAACATTTTTCCTGTCTTATGAGTAATCAAATCTCCTTATTGCCATGAAGTTATGTTAGTTCAGTAAACATTATAACGCATCCTACGCTTCTCTTTTTATTCTTAGAATAATAGCATACCAGATAAGAAATGTTTTATCATTTCTAATGTATTGATTCTACATCGATTTTATTTGCGTTACGTAACATGATTTTTTGCACAAGCAGAGGCGACGAGCACAACACAGAACGACACAAAACGAAATGACGAAAAGTCAACGAAAACTTTATCCCTGTGAATATATACTGTGAGATTCCAATAAGGATTTTTTACACATGCCGAATTAGGCAAGGGAATCATAGGAGTCTTTAAAAAAGAATTTGTTTAGATCAGCAGTTTTTATACCTTCACTCGAAGCGTAGGAACCACTGACTAAAGCATTTTCACAGAGCTTTTGTTGCATTTATATATATAATAGTATAATGTAGCAGCTTCGTTGCCAAAGAGAGAACACACTTTTTGCAATTTTAAAACTTCGCTTTATTCCATTCCTGGAGGAATAATCTGTGTACAGGCATGAAGCGATGAGGACGTCAATCTACATCACAACACAAGACTGAAAAGAGAAAAAGTGAATGAAATATTTATCCCCATTATTATATATTGTGAGATTCTGATAAGGATTTCTTTGCATCTGTCAATTTAGATAGGGATCTTTTAAAAGAATTTGTTTTGATCAACTAATTTTTATCCTTTCACTCGGAGTATGGGAACTTGTCGATTTGAGTAATTTTACAGAGATTCTGTTGCCTTAATTAAATAAGAAAAGGTGGAATTGGAACAGGAAATAAGAGAACATTTTAGAATGAAGTTAATATGGGCTAAATTAAGATAAAAATTAGGAAACTAATCAAGATTTAATTTAGATATATATATTATTAAAATATTTATTTCGTTGTATTTTCAAATACCTCGCCATTTTATTAAAGTTCGAATATTTTTAATTATATTTCCAAACTCAACACACATTTAATCAAAATATGATTAAATCTTTTTTTTAATTAATTATTCATTTCATTTTCTAATATGCATTTAATTCACATAAGAAAAAAACATATTTTTTAGCTTAAACTTATAGGAACTCTATTTAAAAGTTATAGAAATTAAAAAAAAACATTCTTGCCGTTATCAATAAAATATTTTCAAAGTTTTTACACTAAAAGAAAATATCCCAAATTATTTAATACTTTAATTTATCTAAACAATATTGACATTAACTTGCATTTTTAATTAACTAGTATGTCGTCATAAATTGGGATTAAAAGACTTTCATTTCTAATATTTTTAATATAAAAACTAATTTATAATTATAATGCACAATATCCTTTTATCTTCTAAAAGTTCTTTTAATTAAAATAAAAATATCAATTGAAAAAAAATATTTTTAAAAATTGCCAATAATTAATTGCTTCCATTAGTTATTAAGATTTATTGTATAAGTACTTCAATTTTGTAATACCCAAATTCGTAAATATTAGAACATAAAAAATCAATGAATGTTTTCAAGTAATTATTTAAGTAATTAATTTTAAATTAACATAAAAAATAACTAAATAATAGTTTTCCTAATTTAAGTTATTAATCGCCTTCTTTTAAACGTTTCTTAGTGCTTGTAAGTCTCAACATTGTTTAGCAACAAAGTATCTGTTTATAAATTTCCTTATTTAAAAATTTTCTCCATCTATTCAATTACTAAATTTATAAATATTTAAATAAAACTATTTAGAAAAAATATGCTGTCTTTGAAAAGGTAAAATTTTGAATTTTTGGATAATATAAACATGTTTCTTGTTGTTTGTGCACAAACGAGAAAACTTTAATTAGTTCCTAACAAATTGAATATTTAATTAAGTACTTCAAATAATTTCTGGTATTTTTTTTTCTTGTCTTAATAAGTGGACAAGTTTTTGTCAAATTCTGATTAAATTTTTTAGCAGATGTGGTGCAAACGTACAAACAAATAATATTTATTCAAATTGTAAAATGAAAATTCAGAATTTTGAATAAGAAATTTATCTGAAGCATTCCCACTCTCATTAAATTATGTCAGCTATCTATCAACTATCAAATGATTTCTTTAAACACTTTACTGCACGAATTGTGGCAAATTCAAATCTTCCGTTAATTTTATGCACCCTTTATATACCATTTTTAATTTAAATTTTACTTCTAATATTATTTTAATTAGAATCACTTCATATTTCAATAAATATAGGGAGGAAGATGTTTGTTTCGTGTGTAATTCAAAAATATATGAAAACATTTTAGCACAATGTACAAATAAAATAATAATTTATATACAATAATAATCTGAGTAGAAAATTTCTTTTATATAATTACTATTTTTGTTGTGTTAAAGAAAG
>JAPMOR010008672.1:0-12961 GCA_026543865.1 Argiope aurantia
CACATTTACATTCAACCAAATCAACAAGAGAAAGTCTGAAAACGCATTAATAATTTCACTTTACTGGACCTTGAATCTTAATAAATAAAATGGGGGAAATGCTGAGTTATTTGCATCTTTAGATTAGAATCTTTGATTTAACTACTGAAATGTTTCGAAACTAGTTAACGTAAATTAATTGAGAGTGAAATTGAAAATTGTTCTTTTCAGACAATCAGCCTGATGGAGGAATAAGAATGAGGAGAAGAAATTGTCCTTTTTACCCTGTCATTTTCCTTCTCATTTTATAAGAAGTTATTCCATAAACTAATTCGGCGGCTTAAGTACTAAAATGCCAGATTGCCAAAGAAAACTTTACTGACAATTTCAATTTCAGTGAATGATTATATATTGCACTTTTTAAATAAAACCAATTGAAATAAATATCTAAAAAATTATTCAATCTCTTATGAGCTGAAAACAAAAGAAATGTGCTTAAAAAAGTGTAAAATTCCTAAAATCTTATTTTCAATTCATCGCCTAAAAAAAATATAACGACTTTAAAAATCGCTTATTATATTCAAAACTTTGAAAATATTTCGTCGTATAGAATAAACAAGGAAATGAGAAATTGATATAAACTATTTAAGACAATATCAGTAAACAAATCGATCCAATCTCTTTATTATTTCATTTCTTTATTTTAATAGATTGCTCGTGACATTGAATTTAGTATAAATATTGACAGCAGGGTGCTTTGCCACATTGTTCTGACAGAAGGGAAAAGGCAACAAAGAAAAGAAATTACAAAGAAGAAACATTGAAGCATCTTTTAGTTTTTGATGAAGTCTAGTGAGAGGTTTTATTTCCGTTAGAATTTTTTTAATTGGTTTCTTTTTCCATGCGAATATAGTTATTCTTGATGGCTGTCATTCTTTCAAAATTCTCTTCTCTTTCAGTCATATATTAAATCGCAATGGTTTATTATTTATCACCATGTCATATGTTATATGAACGTAACTGCGATATCTCAGAAAAACCAAAAATTATATAAATAGAAATGAGCATGACTGAAAAATCGATATTTAGATTGGAATCAAATTTGAAATGCTTCGGAATGCACGTAAGATTTTTCTTAGCTAAACCGCTAAATAAATACAAAACACGTCACTCTATATAAGCATATGCAAATGCCCAGAGGTTAACATCCCTCCCCCCCCCCTGATTCTAATTAAAACAGACCAAAATGTCTGACACATCACAGTGGCGTCTATTCCTATAACTTTTATTAAAGCAAAATTTCAAAAATAATGTTATAAACAACAGTGACAATAATTTCTTAATATCACTTTTGAAGAAAGATTATATAATACCTTAAAATCTTTTAAAAGATCTTATGCATATTTTAAATTATTTCAAATTTTATTTTAAATGCTTAATTTTAAAAAAGTTGACCAAATGCAATGACCATGAAAAAAAAAAAGATGTATATTTGATCCATTTAACCAGACATATAAAGCTCCGTACTTTATACCCCTTGGACCCAAACAACAATCCTTTTCTAGAACATTTTAAGCTGAAAGGGTTCATTAAATTAGCATTTTATTTATACATTTGAAAATTTCAAGGTTTTACTTTTACCTGCATTATAGAACTCTCCATTATGTTGTAAATAACACATTTTTTTTTTCTCATCGGGGGAAAAACAAAACAAAAATTATTATAAGAAAGGATTATACAGAATAAACTGAAGCGTAATTTGGGGAAAAATAGCTGATGCAGAATGCACACTGCAATTAAGATAAGGTTCTCAATTTACTATCAACGTACCTCAGGCAGATAACAACAAAATTTATGACGATAAAGCAAAACAAATCAATGCTGAGTACAGGAAATATTCGTAAAATAAGCCCAAAACGCATTGGCAAGATTTATTTCGTGTTAATTCATACCTAATACCTTACTTATCAGTGATAAGCTATAAAGAATGATTTACTATATGCAACTGCAGTCGAAGGCTATAGGTTATTTTCAGTTGCGCAATCTGAGAAAAATGTTCTCAGTCCGTTTCTTATATATTTGTACTTTTTTCATTTTCTTTCGTGCAGTTATCACTTGAGGCATTAAAAGTATTGTAACAAGTGTCCCACCTGAATGGAGATTAGGAATAATAATGAGTGGAGATAAATTGTATTTCTTCTCAGAACAGGGGATAGAAGAAAGTGAATAAATACTATTGCAGATAATCCACATATATGTCTAACCTAAAGCATTTGAATAATAAAGTTTAAAAAAATAGAATAAACATTATTTATACTTCTCCTTTATATATCCTTCAATTTCACTGCACGTACTCATTGTCGACAAGAAAATAAATATGATTCTTTTTATCATTCCTAATTAAACAAAATGGCTATTTCAAATTTCGAACGATATTCCCAAAATTATTTCTTCTGCGGCAGGAACACGCCGGGTACCAGCTAGTATTAATATAAAAACCATCACTTTATTCCTTACAAATAAAATATAAAATAAGAAAGATGAAATCAGATAAAATTATTGATTTGTTTAACAAACAGCGAAGTCATACACCATGTATAAGTTGTGTATAAAATTAATTGCACTTTCTAAGTTTTTTTTTTCCATACATGCTAGAATAAGTTTAATAAAAAGATATAAATATTCATCCAACCTTCTGATAAAATAAGTCAGTTGCGAGCGGAATAAAATGAAAAAAAATCCGCATTTTTAGAAGCAAGAAACATTTTTTCGTATTTGGTCTAATAAAAATAATTTTTTCCTTCATCGTTTTTTTTATTATTATTATCATTTTCCTTCTTTAAACAAGAACATTAATGCACAAGCATAAGTAGAAGAAAAATGTCTAACTGTTCAGATACAACTGAGTTTACAAGTAGTTTGTTTACAAAGAAAAATGAAAACAAAGTGTCATCATAATAATTGGCCCTTTGTTTAAACCTGAGAAAAGATTACGATGCAATTAGAGACTCCTTTTGTCACGTGAGTTCTTTCTTGCACTTTATAAGTTCTTAAATAAGTTTTAGTAGAAATTATAAGTTTCAAAGGGAAAATTTATATTTCCTTTTCAAATCTTTAGAGGAAACAAAAAAGAATTTCAGTTATTTCTCTAAGAAGAACATTTTTAATATTTTTCTAATATTTTCTAATATTTTCATATAATATGCCTTTAATGGGTTTTTCAAAATATTTATTTAAGTAATTTTTTAATTAGATAAATGATAGGTATAAATTATGACATTTTAAATCAACTGAAACGCATTTTTCACTATTAAATATTTTTTAGTGAAAACACTCTCCATTTTTAACATTTCTTTCAAAGCTTTCTGTGCACTCTACTGATTTTTAAAACGGGGATTGACATCTTTTCAAAAGAAGTTTTGGCGAAAGAATAATTAAATTTCAACAGAAAAGTATTAAAAAAGAGTTCAAGATATGCTCGAGAGGAATTTTAATTAAAAGCGGAACCGAATTGAATGATTGGGATCTCATGATATGAATTATGCATGAAACGTAATATGTTAAACTACACGCGCAATGAATTGCATATATTTTAATAACATATTATATTGATTAACACTAATAGTTGCTTAATTTTTTTTTCAAAAGTCGTGAAAGATGTTATGATTATTCAAGATATTTCATACAATTACTTCATATTGACTCTGGTGTCAAAAGGGGCGCAAAGCCTAAAGCAGATAAATAACATTTATTTATTCAAAATATTTTTAATAATAATTCCATTAAAGACATTTTGAAACATTTTTATAACAAACTATTGTCCCTTTATTTATAAAAGTATTATTTAGTTTTTTTTAATTCGTTTATTTAGTAAATTTTTTTTAGAAAAATATAGAAATATTGATAATGCAAGTTTACAAGCAAATATATTACAAGGGATTAAATAGATCCCAGACAATATGATTTAATTAATCCAAGTTTACATGGATTAAGAGATAGATCTCAAAGTCTCATGTTTAATTAAATTCGAATTCTAACACCCTTTAAATTTTAACAGTTTTAAAGTTACCAATCAACGAAAATTTGAATGGCGAAAAAGAATAAAATCAAATTAGTACAAATTCTTCCTGAAACAAGAAGGACAAAAGCAATCTAAATAGTGATCACTAAATAAAGTCATGACAACTAATTAACTAAGGGAACTTAAGAGTTGCGATCTTTTGTGAAAAGTTCGACAAAAAAGGTTCATTCGATGTAGAAGAGAAACAAAGAGTTTCAAAAAGAGTTCAGCATAAAATGATTTAATTCCAATCAAGAGATCTTTATTATAGCCATTTAGATGTATTTGCTGTCATATTTAGAGTTTTGATTTTTACTTGTTTGTTGATTAACACTTATTAAAACTCTATAATCAAATAGGAAATGATTATGAGTATATTTTACTTTAAATGTTTACCCATATTCAATAAAAAATATATTTAATTACAAATTAAAGTCTTATATTATTCCTTCATGCACATGCATCAAAAATTTCCTTATAGATTTTTAATTGTTTTAAAATTTGTGATTATCGAAACATAAAGAAAATTTCGAATAGTATTAAATTCTTCCCAACATTGAGATCCAAAGTTTCACTATAAGAAATAAGATTTTTTTAAATTCTACAATTAGTAGTATAAACAATTTGTAAAATACTTATATAAAGACATGGTTTTGGAAGTATTTGCGGGACGAATGACTCGTTTTTAAAAGTTCTATAATCTTAGAGAATTTCAAAAGAGAAAGGGAAAAAATTATTCTTAGAAAATTTGAAAACTTTTAATCTATCCACTAAGTTTTTTCCTCGCCTACTTAAAAGAATGTAATATTATCAAGAATAGTAAAAATTCGGAAATTAAAAGACAAAATGCCATGCTTTGTCAATAATCAAATTAGGATGTTTTAAAAACGAAAGAACATCTTAATGTCTATACTACATTTACATCATTAGAAAGTACACAGCTTGAAGAAATACTATAAACCCTACTTTCAGGGAAAATTCTTAGATATTAAGTATACAAGGTACAAGGACAATAGTTATTTTCTCATATAGTGTGCAAAAAAATTACTTTTCATCAATCTTTCTTTTAATAAAACAAAACCTTCTTGCAGCATCATAGTGTTGACGAATGTGTTACTTTCTTTAGTCAGAGAAACCAGCTATCCAAGACGTCAATCTATTAGGAAGTCAGTATAACTCACGTTTGAAAAATGTGTCTATTTCAAACAAAAGTAAACTCAGAATCTCGGTTGTAGATATTGACTTAAAAAGGGCAAACTGAATGTATTTCCTTAATAAGCGAGAGACTTCGGATGTTATTCAAATAGTGAAAAAAAAGCGAAGACAGAAACTGGATTAAAGAAAAGTATTTTTGATGTTTCAAAATTTATTTTCCACTTCTTTAGACATATTTCTCAGTCTGTAAAATTGGCGATATTGGATATACGATAGAGAAGAAAGGGAAAGACTATCTAAATAATTTAATTATTAATAATATAACTAAACCTTAATTTGCTTATCATTATCATTACAAGTTCATTATAATATAGTTAATGAATAAAGCTTATAAGACTGTATGAAATAATTAAAATCAATTTTACTAATGTATTACGAGTTTATTTTGCAATAACGTTTTTGGTCCTATTATTATGTAACATTAATTAATCAATTAATAATGACATTCTTGACTCAATTTGGAAAAAATAATGAATCAAGTAACAATAAAGTACTGTGGAACCTTTCGATGCACATGAAACAACAGTTATCTCAAAAAAAATTAGTTTGCTTGTGGAAATATGTTATAAAATGCTGCGGAGACTGATACAAAATAGAGGATACTAATGACATTCGTATGACTAAATTCAAAATATTATAATCTGCTTATATTCTCGATTTGCATATTCATGTGCCAGTTTGAAGACTATGCATGGAGATTCATGACATCATATCATAAACTTAAATTTATAGCAATAAATACCGGTTCAAATTTAATTTTAAAATATTCCCTTTCAGAAAAAAAATTATATCTAATATTTTATAAAAATTTCAATGAAATTTAAGAAGTGCATTTCATGTTAATATAGTTGTGTTTTGCATTCAGTTTAAATTTTTGATAAGTGCCGGTACAGATATCAATTCAATTTACAATAGAGAAAATCATATAAAAATGGATATTCCCCATCAAAAGGAAATTATATTAAATTTATTGTTTATCTCGATATTACATACGCTTGCAGTATAAGTTCATGAATTGACCTATTTTTAAGTAAACAGATACAGATACACTAACTTACAACACACAAGAGAAGATTGGCATAATATATGAAAATATACAGAATTGTTACTTTTAAACAAATTAATAGACCGATGGTGATGTCGTAGATTGCAATATACCAGCAGTGAAGGCAGAAACGCATACAAATAGAAAGAAACATCTGCTTTTTTGCGAAAAGTGGCAAAATTACGATTTAGAAAAGCTTGTCGACTCGTAAGAAATGGTTCCATTTTGTTACGAAGCGAATCTCCGAGGAATGGAAAAGAGGCTGTTTTTTGGAAAGCGTGCTCAAAATGTCTGAGTAGGCAGAATTGCATTCTGGGAATATCGGTCTTAACTAAGCTTTGCACAGGTACTGTTCTTATTTCTTTTTGCATTTTCATCTCCGTCTGCAGCCAGATAAATAACTTATTAGAGAGTGGAGTACAGATTTTAGAATTTACCAGCTATTTAGAACTTTGCCAATGATAATTTATCTGTTTCAATATTATCATTTTATATTGTGTTACAATTTTATTATCTATTTATATGATACTCTTATAATTATCATGTGAGAACATGATGTTGTTTTGGCTAGGAGATTTTGAAGCTCGAAATCACGCAGGAAATGAATAAGGCATAAATGGCATTTTTTATCACCATCTTTTAATAGCATATATTTTTTACCTGCTTTTACCAGCACTGCGTTATTATTATGTATGCTTCTTTGACAGCAGATGCTTTTTTAAAAGCGTGATCTGCCTTTACCAGTGTTGCTTTATTATTACGCATGTTTCTTTGACAGCAGATACGTTTTTAAAAGGTTAGCATAGAACTGTGACATCATAGCTATTATTTCATCTCAAAATCGGTCTAGATCAAAACTTTATTTGCTAGCTAGAAAATTAGAAAATGAAAGTTTAAAAAATTATCATTATATATAGAGAGTCAGCTAGAGAAGTCTCGTGATTGTTTCAAACCGGTTTAAACTGGTTAATGACTTAAATTAATGAAGACAAATAAGGACTTAAAAAAATAATAATGCTCTCACATGATAATTTGAAACCCCACATTTATTCCGGCACTATTTCTTTATTACTAACATTAATTAAAATCGAAATTTTATTTTGCACAGTTGTTAAAAAAGGTAAATTGAGACAAAGATATATTCTTTTGTCGAAGAAGTTATTTTTGAGAAACTAAACTCAACTTAGCTCACAGTGGAACTGAATGAATTGAGGTTTATAGAAGAGTCGTGATTTTTTTAATTTTTTTTTCAAATAATAATACACTTTCCTTTAAAATTTTTCTGAAAAGAAAATTTTATTTGATAGTAAATAAGCAAGTTGATATATCGATGTATGTTGAAAAAAAGTTCACAAACTTTTCTAATAGAACTAAATTGACAAGCATTTTACTAAGAAATAAGAAGACAACTTATAAGCAATATAACTGATTCCTTGTTTCCGAGTAAAAGATTACGACGCAATTAAGTACATTCTTTTTATCGCTTGAATTGGTGTATAAGAAATGTTTCTATAAACAAATTTTACTGACATTTATAAGACTCAAAGTGAAACTTGCATTTCTGAATGAATTGAATGGAACAATAAAGGTTAATTATAAGATTTAATTATAAGAAAAGTTCTAGAACTTCATTGTTATTATGCAATACTTCCTCTAGATTTTATTTGTAAGATGTTAATTAGTCGAATTACATTCCAGTTTCATAAGCGAAATTCAAATATTATCTAAATTAATATTATTTGTCTGGTTTTAGCAAAACCATTTTTGTAAAAGTTGAAATTTAATTACTCCCGCTTCAATTGAAAGTTTTTTAAGTCAATTTAAAGTCAACAGATAATTAATGAAAGGGACAGTGCGATGAACAGAACGATATAAGACTCCTAAAATAGAATTAATTCAGTGACTACCAAAATTTGAAGATTAAAATCATATTTGTCAGGACGTTATTAAAAACATGTTACATAAAATAATTAATAGAGACTCTTAGCGATTAGAAATACCGATGAATCTTCTAGTCTCCAAAGACGGATAGTTAAATAATAATTCATACAAAATTGAAGCATAAAAAACTCACAGTAAATTAAATTCGTAATTATTTCTTAAAGATTCTTTGAAACCATCTTCAATGATTTTGCATACTTTATTCATTAACTATATAATAACTGATTATCTTTAACAATAGACGATAATCAAAATAAACTATTTTACATTTATCGATTGTTTTCTCGCAGAACTTAAAGCTATTTGGAAACAAAAATGTTATCAGTTTATCTCGTCTTTAATACTCAATTTGCGATTTTAACCCTCTAATCAAATCCTTCTTTCAACATAATTTACATTTCATGAGCTCTCATTTAAATACTGGAGCAAATCAAAGGAGCAATATAATTCAAATCTGAATGGAGCACACCTGGAATCGAGAAAAACAAACACAACCCAAACAAAGCTCATTCAATAAAATTGGGATGATTAACAACACAGGTAGAAGAGCTGAAGGACTGGACAAACACGGGCGATTCTTTGGGGAAAAAGTTAGGGGGGAAACGTTTCTCCGAAGCGGAACGAAGTGAGATGAAGTAGAAATCAAGATAATACCATTTCCGATAAACGGATCTTAATTTCTGTCAGTTAGAGATTTATCGTGAACGTATCTAACGTTGCTCTTTGCATTCTTTTTAGACACTCAGTATTAATTAACTAAACAGGATTTAAATGCCGTTTTATTGTAATCACCGAAATAAAATTTTGTCTTCGATAGATGAAACTCAAATCTTGTACCAAATATCCTATTTATTTATTTTTTTAATTAAAACTGCTTTAAGGAAAATTTACTCGTTTTTTCTTTAACTATTTTAAGTAAAACTATCATTGAGAACGTAAAAAAGCAGCTAAAATTACAGATGCTGGGAGATAAATAATTGCACTTAACTTGTTGTTTGTAGTTAAAATTCGTAAGTTGTTTTCTGGTTCGGCGAGTTTCTTTAATTTTTTTCCACCTATTTTTACATGCGTAAAATAATATGAGGAATTATGTTATTATTTAAAAACAAAACTTTCATTCTAAATTGCTCAAATGAAAGTGTTTTTCTTTGGAATATTTAAATTTTAAAAAAATTGTCTAAGGTGTTAAAAAGGCTAGTTATAAATTTAAAATAAAATTGGAATTCGATAAAAAAAATTATAATAAATATTTTTCATAAAATACGATATTTAATTAATAATTTATGATTTAATTTTCTTTTAAACTATTTAGAGGTGCTTGACAAAAATAAATAAAAATGTACATAAATGAAAAGGAATTCCCGTTTTTCTAAGAAGCAAGTTTTTTTTATCATGTTTTGGACTAATAAAAAAAACATTATATTCTACGAAAAGTTCCTAAAAAGAAGTTTTCGCTTTCCCTCTGTCTAAATTAGTGCTTTAAGATAAGTTGAAGAAAAGTCTCTAGTGGTTCTGATAGAACTAAGTTTGTAAGAATTTTTTTTCGCTAAAAAATACGCAGACGGTATTCAAACAAAACAACTGCCTTTTAGTTTCTGAGAAAAAAAATATGACCTTTAATTAACCAATTAATGTTCTTTTTGCCATGTAAATCCGTTCTTTCACCAAAGTTTCTATAAATACATTTTAATAGAATGCCATTATAGAAAATTTTAATAAACTCAATATGATATATGCGTTTTTTTTTTGAGGCACTTGGATGATTTATGTGTATTTTCTTTCAGCATACATTATAACTACCTAGCTTCTGCATTAGATTCAATTCACCTTATGGTAATCGTATATAACATAAATATATGTCACCAAGGTTTTTTTCTGTTTTTATTAATATGAAAATGACGATGGGAACAATAAATTTATTTATTTTAAACCCGGCTAAGAACGTTCCATTCAATATATCATAGAAATATATAATGGCATTAAATTTGAAAAAAATTTGGAAGACTTTATTATTGATACTAAGGAATGTGCAAAATTAACGTAGAGATCTTCATTAATAAAAGTTTTTAATTTAATTTTCAGCATTTGCTTTTATAGTCTGCATGTCGAATTTTGGAATCCTAAGACAACAATTTCCATTCTTTGAAAGATACTTTGAGAAAATATTAATTAATATACAGGGTCACCAAGAAATGTCACCCAATTCAGAAGGCTCTAAAATTCTTTAAAATTATCGAGATGATTATAAAAGATTATTGAGATGAAGCGTTTTACATTTATTAAATAAAAAATTAGTACAAAAATTCACCGTTAAGTGGCGTTTTAATAAACATAAAACCATTTAATATGGTTTATAACTGTTAAATAAAGTAAAATTTAAATTGCTCAATATGTCTTCCTTCATTTTCAACAATATGCTCTAATCTGAGAATCATATTTTCTATTGATGACGGAGTGAGTCTGCCGGAATATTAAGAATATGGCACAGAATGTTGTCCTTCAGATATGGTAGAGATGATGGCTTTTGACGGTAGATATTTTTCTTCAAATAACTCCACAACCAAAAGTCTCAAGAAATGATGTCCGGCGATGACGGCTGATAACTCGTGCTTCTGTGAAATACTATATTAATGATCACTTTACTCTTGTCAATATGAGGTGGTGCATCATCCTGCATGAAAATGATGTCTTCAAGGCATCCACGCTGTAGAAGAGTTGGGATTACAAAATCCCTCAACGTATCATGGTACCGTTGTCCTGTGATATAACAGGTTTGGATTCCATTTGAAGTTATCTCTTCAAAGAAATACGGTCCGATGATAAAGGTAACTATAAAACCACACCATACAGAATGCAAGGTTTGTTCCTGGATAACGTGAGGGGTTTTTTCTGCCCAAATTCGACAGTTGTGGGTGTTAACTTGCCCATTGAGGAAAAAGTGGGCCTCATCACTCCGCAGAATATTCCATGATCAAGTTGTGTCTACAACCATTCGAGCAAGGAACTGAAATGCAAAAGTTTTACAGACCTCTATGTCCTCGTCCTGCAACAGGTGTACAGACTTGATTTTATATGGATAAAAATGCGAAATCTGCCGCACGATTTTTAGTACAGTTGAGTACGGCATATCTAGAACATGGAAAACAACTGGAGAATTCACACTATTATGCGGCGACTGACTGATGGCTTCAACGAGCGCGGTCGCAACATTTTCGACGCTGGAAGACGGGATTTTTTTTCGTCCTCTACCTGGAAGAATGCTAAGTTGCCCAGTTTATTCAAATTTCTGAACCATCCTTGGGCATCTGAAGACATTGGGGCTCTTTGCATCTGCATAATAAGAAATTACTTTAGAGCTGCAACGAAGTTTTGTTGATTTTGGTAGAACAATTTCACCAGTATCGCTTTTTCTAGCAACGTAGTGTTACAAACCTGCAATTCGGCTTCCAGCATAGTTTGTTCCATCAATAGAAAGAAAGTTTTACAGTCATCTGAATGGGACTACCACGTCGGAGGTCCCAGAGCTTGGCGACCATTTGGCGACTTGGCGACGAATTTGACGACTTTGGCGCCAAAATAGATAATACCCGAAACTTCGAGAATTTTCCCGATCCGTCCAGTAGGAACCGAGATACGACTAGAACGTTCTTGATTGGTTGAGAGGCTTCTAGCCCCGCCTCCTGAGACCTATAAAAGGAAGCGGCCGCCGCTGCCAAAGGAGACATCAGGGGAGTTCGAGAGCAGCGGAGTAGTCCGAGTTCGAGAGCAGCGAAGTCAGTAATCCGAGACAGAGTCGGAGAAGCAGAAGACGGAGTAGTGGGAAGCGACTGAGTCAAGCTAGTGCTGAACTGAGCTGTGCGCTACTGTCTGCAGTAGGTTCTGGTTGTATGCTGCTGTATGCTACACGTCTAGGGTGAAGATAATCGTCTTCTGTGCTGTATATAGCTGTCGCTTTTGTGCTGTCCTGTGTGTCTTCGTGTAAATAAACGTCGTTGTTTTTGTTCTACTTCTGCCTGCTGATTGAGCGTTCTTTACACCATATCACTTCCACTATCCAAACGAACCCCGGCAGAGAAATTTCGTAACAGTAGGCATGACGAACAGAGAAGAAACTGCTGTTCGTGCAGAATCCGCCTTCTTTTCATCCAATGAAAAATATTAATAGAGATGCGCTGTAAGGCAAATTATGTTTCACATTTTCAATATATGCAAATAATAAATGCAAAGTGCATCGTCTGAATAATCTGTAGTTCAAATTTTATCTTATTTGGACTAATAGAACGCATTTTAGAGCCCTCTGAAATGGGTAAATTATTTCTTGCTAACCCTGTACATTTAAGCAAAAAATACTTCAATAATATTCAAAATCAAGAGATTTTGATTGAAAATGTCATTAAAATAAATCAGCGGGATCTCCCGTTAATAATTATGCATGTCATTTACTATTCTAAACGAGATGCACAATCTACGCACGAGCTTTAATAATTCACTATGCTAATCATTATCACTAATAGGTTCCCCAAAATATTTTCTCATGCTAATGACAAAAGGCAGGAAAATTTTTCTTGTTACTTCATGTAATTCTTGCTCGGTTGTGTTATAAATGATGCTGCATTTTAACAAGACAGGCAAAAGTGGGAAGATATAAATTTTCTGCGGATGCAAATATATTAACCCACGAAGATGTATGCATGCTCTTTGTATTTATTTAAAAACTCCCG